>OW964836.1:35133488-35335685 GCA_943142095.1 Ophonus ardosiacus
GAAATTCTTGCACCAGCACTATGTAGTGTAGTGATTCCTAAAGGGTTATCACTCTATCCAAGAGACAGCTATTATTTCTTACGAAAACTATTGTTGGTTACAGACATTCTGTAGTAGACAAATGCTCTAACATCTAACACGAAGTTCTTGCACAAAACTGTCACTTGTAAAAACCTTCAATCCACTCCATAACTCACGTTGTCTCGTAAATACTTCAATTCTAATAAAAATTTGAAAAACTGCAATTTACAATGTCGCTAAGCTAGACTTTTAAAACATTATCAACTAAATAAACTTTGAATTATTATCCAACTGAATTTCTACGCAGAATAGATATGCTGTCTGCTCTGAACAAACCGCAAATAATTAATCCCAAGCTGATTTCTTGTCGGTTCAGTGGAAATAATTATTCACATAATAATTAGCAGGATGTGTCTTTAATTGAAAACAATACCGCTGAAATAGTATTACAATGACGACGAAACAAAGAGCTTATTCTCTTAAGTTCGGCAAAGAAAACATTTTCCTACAGTGAAATGGTTTTCATTGTGGTATTATTGTCTAAGTAAATATTCCTCGTTTTCTCTCAAAGCATTTTGTAGAAATTATGTTGAGCTATGGAAAATGTTTTATTTAGTATTAATGTTTGTCATTAGCTCTTAATCTACCAGAATGCTGACGCAAATATTGAGTTGTCTTAACTTTTATACTTCGGTCAAGGTAAAGGCTGGAATGTTTACCCAAATCGTTCGAGCAGCCGATGCACGTGTCCGATGCGTATTTTAACATTTAGATTTTAGGATTTAGGTTTTCTTCACATAAATACAACACCGAATGGCACACTAGTGATATCCATTGGTTTGTATGGCAACACTTTACAACAACAAAAATCAATTATACAATTTGATTCAATTTGATGCTTGAGAGTAAATGTTAATATTATATTTCATAAAATAGAAGCTAAGAATCTATTCTTTGACAGTAAATTTGATATTTTGTACAAATTATATACCCAAATGATTCAAGCAGCCACTACACGTCATTAATAAAAATTGAATTTTAGTAACTAGATGTGTGACGTCATGTACTGCTACGTTTGCAGAGGTTTTAGTTTCTTTATGAAGAGTTATACAGATTGCAATCTATATTCTTCTGATTGATTAGAAGTGTTATATTTGGCAGATTCACAGATTTTGTGTTTGCGTTAACGGTCACGTTTTGTCGTTGCATTGCGTTTAACATTACTTTATTATAAATAGACCTTTACAACGCACAAAAATGTTTCAAACACGATACAAATATTTTTCAAATAATAACTTTGACAGTATGAACATATAAATTATCAATGTTGCCAACTATTAAACGAATAATATGACGTTGATGTACATTATTTATATATTATTCATGTCATATACGATAAGCAATGAACTCTACTATTCATCTTAATAATAAGTATATAAAGCTATGCACTTTTGACGGTTAAAAATTTTAATGCATTAAGGTTTTTACACTAAGTGATGACGAGCATTGGCTGCTTCAATGATTTGGGTATAGCAACGAACTTTGTTTAATTAGTGCGCGTCAACTTCAAAGGCATAGTCATAAAGTCAACACATTAGAACAACAAAAATGAATTATACAATTCGATTCAATTTGATGCTTGAGAGTAAATTTTAATACTATATTTCATAAAATAGAAGCTAAGAAGCTATTTTTTGACAGTAAATTTGACGTTTTGCACAAATTATAGGAACAAACATGATTTAATTTAATTAATTAATTAGTGCGCGTCAACTTCAAGGCGTAGTGTGCTCCTGCAAAACCCTAAAATCTAAATCCTAAAATCCTAAATAATCGATTTAGGGCATATAAATTAAGAATTTAGTTATTAGGGTGATAAAAGCCTTTGTCTGTTGAGCTCAAAACAATACTTAATATTTTAGCTTTAGCAGAGTTTACATCAAAATCTTTGACAGAGTCAGACATAACCTCAACAATTTTTATTAGTGCATCATCTCTTTTATTTCGATCTTTATGGGATGAATCCTTTTATTCCAAAGGCATGGATATTGGTCGCATGCCTCCAGGAACTGAATTATTAATTCCGATGAACATTTTTTTGAAGCTTTTGCCATTGCACTGGCGTGTTGTGTTTCTAAACGGCGCCAAAAATTATAACTGCTTCATATTTTTACTGGCGCATTGATTAGTGTTGTTAGTCCATTAGCGCCAGTTGAATTAGTATGTTTCCATATGCAACTAAATTGGCGCTGGTCTAGTGGCGCCAATAATTTTTGCATGTGGAAACCTAGCTTTACAGTAAGACTAGCGAATGAAAATTCACGTTTAAATTATTTTATTTAGTTATGATATTAAATATTGCATTTATATTTACCATATATTTACAAAATAAATCAATAACAGATATACAAATATAAAAATGATATAACATATTTTAAATAATGTAATATAATATGTATTTATTTTATAAAATAATTATAAATTCTCTCTGCTAAACCATAACAAAATAATTGCGTATATGCTAATTAGAATTATTTTTAAATATGAATATAATAATGATATCGAATATAATGGCGAACTGCATTTTATTTTTTATAAATTAACATTGTCTTTACAATCAAATAATATTACTATCAAGTTTATATCTCTCCCCATTTTTTAATTATTGCCCCAAAAGTCAATATACCACACATTTAGATAAAAACTTCAAAATTTTCAAAAATCTAATTTTTATGTATCTAGATACTTCTCAATGCGCTGATTCCAAATTTTGAAACCGCAGGTCGATATCTCTTTTCGTTCTCGAGATATTTAGATTCAAAGTTTTGCTTAAAACTACCCATTTTTGGGTAATAACCCAAAAATGGGTCGAGTTATGAATTTGGAGATATCATCATTCGATTCTACGGGCAAAAATACATAAGTATAGCAATTTTCATAATTTTTGTCCAACCGGTTCATTTTTTATGAATAAAAGCTTGAAAACCCCTGAAAATGACCAAAATCTGAAAAAATCGTAAGGGGTACCCCTTAGATTTTTACGATTTTTGGCCATTTTCAGTTATTTTGCTTTAGAGATTGTATGCGGTGTTCAAAAATTCTGAAAATTGGTGTACTTATGTAATTTTGCCCGTAGAATCGAATGGTGTTGTCGCCAAATTCATATTTCGACCCATTTTCGGGTTAATACCCAAAAATGGGCAGTTTTGAACAAAACTTTGAATCTAAATATCTCGAGAACGAAAAGAGATATCGACCCGCTGGAATCAGCGCATTGAGAAGTATCTAGATACATGAAAATTAGATTTATGAAAATTTTAAAGTTTTTATCTGAATATGGGATTTATTGACTTTGGGGGCAATAATTCAAAAATAGGTAGAGATCTAACCTAGAAATGGGTAATTTTGAGAAAATATTTGAGGTTGAATATTTCCAAAACTAAAAGACATTTACACCTAAACAATGGTACAACCTATCACTAAATGCTATTTGCAACCGCCGAAATGTTTCTACTGGAATTGCTTGACACTCTCTTTTAATTCGATTTTCTAAATCTTGGAGATTAACAAATGGAATTTTATAAATAATTGATTTTAAATATCTCCAAATAAAAAATTCGTTGGGTGCCAGATCAGGAGACCCAGCGGGCCAATCAATTGCTCCCCTTCGATCAATCCATTATAAATTATTGTTTCTAACTTTAAAACGGTTTATTCAAATATCAATTTATTGACATTGCCTGTATAGCATTTTTCAAGAGCTTTTATTTGATATGTCACAAAGGGTTATATTGCCATTTAAGATTTAAAAGTTGAGAGCGGTGGGGGCGAGATTATTGAAATAAAAAAAAAAAAACAAAAATACGAATAAAATGTGGCCCCCTATATGTTAAAACATTTAGCGTAAACCGGGTATGTCTATCACAATTCGTTTCAAAGTTATTAAGGGTGGATCGTCTTAAGCGCGCCACCCAGTATATACTATTGACATTGCCATGTGATCTTTAGAATAAATTTAAATTAGGTTATGTCAGGGGCTTAACAGCTAGAATTTTGAGTGATAGAAAAATATACTTAAAATTATAAATGTATTTAAATTTTCAAATGTCACTGTCAACAACAAGAAATAAATTTTTGTGATCACTCTGTATAATAAATACATGGATTTTATTTTCACAAATTTTGTATAATATATATTATTTTCACTTAGTTCTGCAAATAACTACATTGAAGTTGTCGAAAATGTCTTCTCAGGTTGACGACGAAAAGGGTCACCTTCAAGTGAGTCCTGTAGGAATCTGGATTGAGTTTGAGAACTGGGAGTTCTTGAGTGAAGAGGAGCGAGCCTTGCTCATGTCAGAGGATCACACGTCGCACATAGCATGCATAACTCAGAGTGTGAAGTGCACCAGAGATCATACTTTGCAACTTCTTCATTAAGTTCATTACGCCCTTTGATCTTTGCCGATGGGGTATGAAGTAGGCGGCAGGATTATGTGATGGGAAATTTAAATAGGAAGTAAACAACTTTGAAGAGTAATAATCCTTTAGATTAGTCTAAAGTATTGAAATATTAATTTAGAATTATACGGTATATGGTTGGAAGAGGTTCTGACGCCAATCGGACCAACGTAAACTTAAAATTGTTTTCAATTTTTAAATAAAACGGAAGTGATCCTTGTGGTGCTTTCTCCGCATTACAACTACTTCGTCCGAAAAATTGCATCTAATAAGTCCAAAATTATTATAATATTTAAAAAATCATACTTGACACGTTTTCAAGATTTCAGTATCTGAATCAAAGTCTCAGTCATTTATCAGAGATGGTCCATTCAACCAGAACGGCAGACAGCATGCAGTTTCACTAAGTATTGCAATGGGCTACTTGCGTGGTACTGAAAATCCGATTTCTATCACTATGTACGTAATGTTATGTTGAAAACATATACTGTGTGTATTTTTTAACGTGAAACATTGGGTTTGTCTTATCCATGGTTACGACTTGACATTTGATTGACAGCAATGTATTTGCCCGTTCCATTTAAAATGAAACATAGGGAACGAATTTCACATTTGATAAGACATCAATAGAGGTTAATTTTGTTTAAATAATTATACCTGCATTCTAAATTAAAATTAGTTGCAGAAAAAATATAGTGTGCATCTTGTGCCCGAGTGGTTTTCTGAAATTTCTTACGATATTTAAATATAATACTTCTGTCAAATTCATTCCCCATGTGTCATTTTAAATGATACAGAAATACATTGCTGTTAATCAAATGTCAAATCATAACTTATAGGAAAATTCAAGCGTTATCTGTCATATTAACAAAATGACATTAGAGGTTAATTTTGTTTAAATAATTACACCTGTTTTCTAAAAATTAAATGTAGATGTAGAAAAAGTACTGTGTGCACCTTGTGCCCGAAATATGTTTGGTTCTCTCGAGTGGTTTTCTGACTCCGCTAAATTTCGTACAATATTTAAATATAATACTTGTCAGATTCGTTCCCTATGTTTCATTTTAAATGGAACGGGCAAATACATTGCTGTCAATCAAATATATATATAATGTTTCACTTTAAAAAATACTCACTGTATAAAAATATAAATTTTATTTTAAAAAAATATTTGTTTTTTAGTAAATTAAGAAAGAAAATTTTCTGTGACGTCATTATATTGAACTGAAGAAGGGAACCATGTTTAAGAATGTAACTTATAGATGGAATTGCGTGCGAGAAAGTTTTAATTTGAATTTGACATTTTTCTCTCTCTGGGCTTTCATATACGTATATTAATTACTTCACAAATAAATACATAGGTAGTTACATGTAATTTAAAATATCGATACGAAAAAGACAAACTAAAATACTAATCTCCAAACTATTGTTGAAACGTCAAACAGGAGATCTACATTACCCGCATAAACAAACGCTATGGCTTTACGACCACTCATTGGTGCGGCGTAATTCTACGTCATACATGGCGGGAATTCAAATAATCAAATTACATTATTTTTTTTTCTGGCTAATTAATAAAAATTTTGTCAAAAGAAAAAATATGGTAGCAAATATTTACCTGCTCTTCAAAAATATGAAATAAAAAATCTGTTGTGGCCAGCACAAGACCTCTCGCCATTTCCAAATTAGGCTATATAAGTATTGTATTGCACTTTCCTATCGAACCGTCGTTTTATAACAAAATATTACAGAACTTTACCCAAATATTGTTTTTTATTGTATTTAACATGTCTTCTGCACACATATAATTCTAATTATATCTATTTTTCGTTGTATGAGGAAGTTTCTAAATGTCACAGATTCTTCCAATTCATTAACCAGATTGGCGGTATTTCTGATGGATATATGCAGATTACCTATAATTTCAAATATTTAATTAATAAAACAATAAGAAAGATTAAATGTACTTCCCTGAAAAAGCTATAAAAATGTCACTAAAACCCTTGATTTTTAACACTGAAATCTGTCATTTACAAATTATGTTATAAACATTTGAATTTGTCAACTGGTTTCCTTAGTGTAGTTTCGCCTTCTCGACTTGTTTTATCCCGATATTCTATATATTATAGCGTCTTTATCTCTAAATTCGTAGAAGATATAATAATAAATTTAAATGTATCAGGTGTAGAATTTTGTTCTTCAAAATAAGTAATATCAAAATTTTTCAAAAATTAATATTTGGAAGAATTTCTTTTAAAAACTACTACTTCCGGTTGTTCAATTGTTACCAAAACCTTTTCAGCTCTTCCCAGGAATGTCAGATTGAGGAATTCATAGTTAAACAGGTCTTATGTCTTATAGTTTTTGAGGAATCATCCGTCCAACATCCAGCCATACACACACACACACATACACACATCCCAACACACACACACACACACACACACACACACACACACACACACACACACACACACACACACACACACACACACAGAGACATCATTGTAAAAATGTTAGAATCGGATTCTAGTGACCTTGAAACGTGCTTATTCGTTAAAATCTGGATATGTGATTTTTAGCATGATTCCAATACCTCTCTTAGCGAGAGGTAAAAAAGGTACGAAAGTAGCCCATTGTATTGTGTAGTGTGTTAAAAAAAAACTCCTAACTCGGAGTAGACTTTGTACAAAAAAAATGTCAATTTGTAATTATTTAATTAAATGTCAATTTGACACAAGATATTGTTAAAATTGTTAGTTAAACAAATCAAAGCTTTTCTTCTTGAATCCTTATATCAAAAATAGAAATAAATTAGAAAACGGTGAATGACAATAATATGAATCTTTCTTTATTACCTTTTCTCCTTAATATTATATTTCACGATGAATTTTGACAATTTGACTTTTGAATTGAATAATGATCAGACTGCAATTAGGTGTTTTTCCTGAACGCATTATTGAACATTTATTATTATCCAAAATTATTGTTTATTTGCGTTTTATTTTCGAAAAAGGTTGTAATTTTTAATCATTTACAGACTGCCTTGAAAAATGAGACCTTTGTCAGTACATCGGGTAGAAATCAAACACATTTACAAACTA
Organism: Ophonus ardosiacus; assembly: GCA_943142095.1. Taxonomy (NCBI): domain Eukaryota; kingdom Metazoa; phylum Arthropoda; class Insecta; order Coleoptera; family Carabidae; genus Ophonus; species Ophonus ardosiacus. The sequence goes on from OW964836.1 coordinate 35,141,075, forward strand.
TAATAAAATAATAACGTATAACTTCTGTCAATCAATTTCATTGTGTGTGTCCTTTTCTAAATCCTTTTCTCCCTTCATCGGCGCCACTGTCTCTCACCCTTAATGTGACGAGCCGTTCATGGAGCGAGTTCACGCGCTACACGCATTCCAGTAATTGTTTTATTGGGTGAAAATTTCAGCACGAATTCGGGCGTGCATCAACGTTGCTGTTCCCAGCCGATTGCAGGGGCAGAAGTGGGTTGATTTCAGGGGTTGGGGGGTTTCGTTGTTCATCTCTCAAGGAACGAGCTCAGATCGATAGCAACAGAACGGAGAATGAGTCAGAAAGATGTGATTTAGATCATGAGTAGTTATGAATAGTTTTACTGCAGATATTAAATATTGAACATACAGCAACCATTTTATTGGCCATTTTGCGGTATTCAATTTATCAAAACTTATATTCATATAGCAATATTTTTTTGCGAGCTTGTGTATGTATTTGTTACACACATTCACACGGTTTTCATTATAAGTAAATAGTCAAAAATTGCAGATTCTAGAACAATGAACAATAAATTCCGTAAATTAGGGTGTAAGTGACCATATTCAATTTTGACACTTTCAAAATTAACACTAACACTTTTTAACCAAACGAAAATGGTGTGTGTGTGTGTGTATGTGTGTGTGGATGTTGGAACCACGGTTTCTCAAATACCTACTATAAGATTTTAAAAATATTTAACTGCAGTTTCCTCAATCTGACATTCCTGAGAAGAGCTGTTTAGATTTTGATAACAATGGGGTCATACAAAAAAAAAAATATATTGATTTTTTTATATAATTAAAAATATTACATAATTTTATACATATATACATGAAAAATATGTAATATTCTTATATTTTTCATTCATGATTTTCTTTCTAAACATTTTGAGTCTTATTTTGTGACGTCATGGGTTTGTACACACCTACAATGATAGTCACGCACACATGTACTCGTGCACGTACTGTACATGAATGTCAGCGCAGCGCAGAGCTATCACATTTTTCGAACATACCAACATTTTCAAAGTAAATATCTTTGCAACAAGTTGTTTTTGTTTAAATGTAAGTACAAATAACGAAATGTTCTAATAAATACAAATTATGTGTGATTTAGATATTACCATGGTTGTATAATATTGTTCTGTGCCGTCTTGCGAGAACATCTCGTTGAGAAGCAAAAATAAAGTTTTTGTTCGTATTCCTAAACCTTGAGATTAATTTCCATAATTAAATTGTTCAATATACAATAAAAACAAAAGCACCAGTACAAAATAACTTGCTGCCAAGTTTGCTTTCAAATCAAATAACATAAACGTCAAACGTAGTTCCATTTTTATTCGATAGGAGGGACTACGGTCACGGTCGCAAACCCATGACGTCATTTTAAATTTAATATAAACTTTAAAAAATTAATTCTGTAAAACTAGAAACTTATGTGACATAAAATATATATTTCTGTAAGTGGTTTTAAGTATACTTTCAGAAAAAAAATAAATTGGAAAATATGGTATGACCCCATTGGACAACCAGAAGTAATGGTTTTGTATTTTGTAAGGCACCAAGGAAATCAGTTGATATATTCAAATGTTTATAACATAGTTTGTAAATGATAGATGTCAGTGTCAAAAATCAACAGTTTTAGTTACATTCTGAAAGCTTTTTTTGGGAAGTACATTTAATCTTTCTTATTGTTTTATTAATTAAATATTTAAAATTGTAGGTAAAATGCATATATCCATCAGAAATACCTCCAATCTTGTTAATGAATTGGAAGAATCTCTAACATTTAAGAACCTCTTCATACAATGAAAAATAGATATAATTAGAATTGTATGTGTGCAGAAATACAATAAAAAACAATATTTGGGTAAAGTTCTGTATTTTTTTGTTATAAAATGACGAGTCGATAGCAAAGTGCAACACATTACTTATATAGCCTAATATGGAAATGGCGAGAGGTCTTGTGCTGGCCACAACAAATTTTTTATTTTATCGACGTAGTTTGGTAGTGTATTTACGATTGCTTAATTAGGTCCTTAGCAACTTATATCTTAAGACACTTATTCTGGGTGATACAAGGAAATGTATTATACCCAAATCATTCAAGCAGCCAATGCACGTCATCACTTAGTGTAAAAACCTTAATGCATTAAAATCACTAATAGTGAAAAATTAAAGAAAATTTCAATCATTTTTAACCGTCAAAAAGTGTATAGCCTTATATAATTATTATTAAGATGAATAGTAGAGTTCATTACTTATCATATATGACATGAATAATATATAAATAATGTACATCAACGTCATATTATTCGTTTAATTGTTACTATAGTTGGCAACATTGATAATTTGTATGTTCATACTGTCAAATTTATTATTTGAAAAATATTTGTATCGTGTTTGAAACATTTTTGTGCGTTGTAAAGGCCTACTTATAATAAAGTAATGTTAAACGCAACGCAACGACGCAACGTGACCGTTAACGCAAACACAAAATCTGTAAATCTGCCAAAAGAGCACTTCTAATCCATCAGAAGAATTCGGTATATTTCTTTGAAATTCGGCTCACTTTTATTTATTGTCTTTATATGGCATACATAAGTATAAATAAGGTTAATATAATAAAATAATTTAAATAGAAATGGACAGTGACGAAAATATAGTATTTATTTTGTAGATGTGACAGTTCATGACCAGGTCGATAATACAGATTGCAAACTGTATAACTCTTTTCATAAAAATTCTAAAACCTCTGCAAACGTAGCAGTATATGACGTCACACATCTAGTTACTTTTATTCAATTTTTATTAATGACGTGCATTGGCTGCTTGAATGATTTGGGTATAGACGCGAAATAATTTAAATTTGAAATATCGTAGTAGGTTCTATCCGTATATGCATTTATAATAGTCGAATGATTTATTTTCTCACCCGATCTTTGGCCAGCACATCGTTAAGGGGCACCTCCACTCTATTCCACACAGCCATGCACGCTCCTCCACCATTTTTCTTCATAATCACAAATCTGATTTGTTTTTGATGACACGCACGGTACCTATAAACAGCGTTGGTCGGTTTACTACAATTTATTCTAAATTTAGCCGTCGTTCACAGAGTGCTTGGGGCTCGCGAAGTCACGCGCGACCGCATTCTATGAAGTCGCGTGACTCGTCACGCCGCGTGACGTCACGTGACCGCTGATAGCGCGTGCTGATGGCCCCAGAGCGTGATATGCGTGATGGATCGGATGGGATGGTTCTACATACCGTAATTATTATTGATGGAGTGGTTTCAATACGCAAATTTAAATAAAAATTTGTGGGTGTAAAACTTACTTGAATAATTACCATTAATAATGAAACATAACGTAAATATGGTAGAAATGAAATGGTAGAAGACTTACGTCATCAAAAAATATCCCTAAAGTAATGACGTCATATACTACTAAGTTTACATAGGATACTAATTATAAGGCGCGAGCAGTTATGTTACTTTGTTGGTCTTTCTTGACAAGTTTAGGTTAGTGTTCTGTGTTGACAAGCAGATATGGGGACTCGTGACAGAATGACAGCTAGTAATATAAATGACAAATGTCATCATTTTTCATTCCAAATTTCATGATATTTTCCAATTTCAGGTGGTTTTTCTTCTTACTAATGATTCGAGTTTGCGCAGTTATACGATTTTGGTCAGCTGTTTTGTTAAAAATTAACCTTGTAATTTGGCCTCATTTTCTGTTATATATGTGATTGACGAATTTCATCTGAAGAGTTGTATGAATCGGGGGAATTTTCTTCTAATGATGAAGACAATCTGGAAATGTTTGGCGAAAATCCGAGGTCAAATAATGAAAATTATTTAGAACAGTAATAGCAATCATGTACATACATAGATGTCAAATGTCAATATTTTTCATTCTAAATTTCATGTGATTTATGTAACTCGCCAAGTAAAGTCCACGTACCTGGTGACAAAGAAACCACGTGAACTTACAAAATCTTTATATTTTGAATTAAAATTTATGACATTTATAAGTTATGTACATGATTACTAGCTGTCATTTTGAAACTGGTGCCCATATCTGCTTGTCAAGATTTGCTTATTTGCAGGGCATTTGCTCCTCTCTAAAAATACATAGTTTAAACATTGATCACATTCACATATAACTTTCTGACCCTATACTTTCAACTTAGGTTTTGTATTTGACACTGGCATCTGTCAATTAAATTTTTTGAATGTATCTGCTGTTTCCATAATTTTAGCAGAGCTGACTAATTTTTTAAAGTTAATCTCTCTTAATGTCTCTATAACTCTATATCTATTGAATATGAAGGAAAATGTATAATCAAACCGTATAGAGAATAAGCTATTCTTTCATATTGATAATCACAAAATGTCGAAATATGGGATTTAACTGCGTTTTTTCAAGAAAAACTGTTAAAAACATAAAAATAAGGGTACTTCCGGTGGATCAATTATAACCAAAATCTAATCAGCTCTTCATATGGATGTAACGAAAAGGACTACGAAAGAATTATAATTTTTAGAATTGTAGTATTGGAGTTATCGTCAGAGAAAAATTTGTCACACACAGACACACATACGGACACACACACACACACACACACACACACACACATACATACATACATACATACATCATCTTAAAAATAGTAAATTCGTATTTTAGCGACCTTAAAACGTGCTTATTCATTAAAAACTCACCAACGAATTTTTTGACCAAAGACAATACCTTCCTTACCTAAAGGTGACGGAAGATAAAAATGAACAAATACGAAAGTATCCATAGCAACAGAGCAATTGAAATCAGCAAACGTCCTTCACGTAAAATATTTATAATTATTGTAACGTCAAGTTGTAATTATTTTATTTAAATACGTATGTTTGAAAAAAAAAATATAATGTGTAATTCGGAGTAAAAGTGTCATTGTGTGCCTCGCATGTAATTGTCCGACTCGCGTACCGCTCGTCGTGCAAACTTACATGCTCGCCACACAAAGAATCACTTTTACTCCTAATAACACAATATACTATTTCACTTCAAAATTAACCGAATAATATTTTTCCAAAAAAACGCCCTGTTCCTCGTGGTCACCTGTATATGTTTAAAATCTATATTTTAAACTAGTCGAAAGAAATTTGTAGAAATTTCTCACCATTTGCGTGGGATTTATAATTTGTTTGTTGAAAATATGGGGTCCCGTGGCCGCGTGCCAGAGTGTTTGGTCGCGAACCTGGAGAACCGGGTTCGATCCCGACCGACGCCAAATATTTCGAAGTTTAAATGGCACAAAAGTGACCCCTGTTGTGCACTCTCCACGCCAGCAATGAGTGCCCGTGAGGTGACGCCTGGTAAGCGCCCGCACGGTACAAATATGTCATCATCATTACCGATATCTGCGATAAAGCAGATTGTGGCACACTCAGAAATGGGTAATATGCCGTGATGATATATTTATATATTTAAAATACAAGCCGGCCGAATTATTATTAGCTTGGTCTAAACATTTACTACTCGCCAGAAAATAGTAAAACACATTTATTTCTTTCTGAGAATAATCGGTGTAGTTTCTTTTATAAACTGCTTCGTAAGATCGTAAGTAGTTCCCATTCTATGTTAGTTAACAGTGATTTCCTACATTAAATTTGTCATTCGCTGAAGAAAAAGAAGATTCATTACGTTGCTTTCAACAAAAACATCTCTGGTGAAATATTTTTCGTTTGAGGCAGAAAATAAAATTGCAAGAGTTAAGAGTGTTGTAATGATGACAGTTTTATAAATGTTTACTCTAAAGAGCAAATAATGTTGGTATTCGTTGTGCGGGCAAGCCACAGGGTAATTTATGACGTTGTGGTTGGTAGCGACTCCACTTGCCTGCGTTATTATCGCGTATGGAAGAAAGATACGTGGAATGGTTTTTAATTTACAGAACATAGACATCATTTATCTCATGCCCAGTGATGCACACGTTAGTGTTTCTGATATTTTCCACTTTATACTGTCTTTCTTACTGCATAGCGAAAACTCGGAATGCAATTTATTAATATTCTTGTCAAGAACGGTATTATAAATTGATACGAGTGCAATTAATATCATGATGCGATGTCGTATATAAATCCATACTAATATAATAAATGCGAAAGTAACTCTGTCTGTCTGTCTGTCTGTCTGTCTGTCTGTCTGTCTGTCTGTCTGTCTGTCTGTCTGTCTGTCTGTCTGTCTGTCTGTTACGTTTTCACGCCTAAACCGCCGAACCAATTTTGATGAATTTTGGTATAGAGATAGATTGGACTTTGGAGACGGACATAGGCTACTTTTTATCGCGAAAATAAAACTTAAAGAGGTGAAATAGGAATGAAAGTTTGTACCGCTCTATTAGTACAGTTGCACAACTGAATAATGAATTGAACGTCACTGACGCATGATGAGTGATTCTTTGGTTAATTGGACAATGAAATTTTTGTCATTGGCGTGTAGCGCAAGATAAAACTTTCGTGAAAAAAACTGAATTATCAAAATTTAATAATCAAAATGAATCGAAAGCAAGGTTCTATAATAAATATTTCACAAAGTACAGTAAAAAGGATTCTAGCTGAAAACAAAAAGAAATTTAAATAATCCAGAATCAAAATTAAATTTTCCGGGAAAGAACAAAATTGAAAATTTTGATTTCCAGGTATTTCTCATATTCTTTCTCACATCTATTACTTTTACAGTTTATTACAGTGTAGTTTTATTTGATTAGAACAAATAAACGTTCAAATACAAAAGATTAAATTTGATTACAACAATGAAAAGTTTTACAGTTAATAACAATGTAGTTTTATTTGATTACAACAATTTTCACCTACAGTAGACTAAATCTGATTGCAATAATAAAAATAACTATCACACAAAATATTGTCATCATTGCTAACTATATTGATTATTGTAATAAAAAAAAAATTAATTGTGATTTTGATTTTTTCTTTATTTAATTGTTAATATTAAATCCATACTAATATAATAAATGCAAAAGTAACTCTGTCTGTCTGTCTGTTACGTTTTCACGCCTGAACCGTTGAACCAATTTTGATGAATTTTGGTATAGAGATAGATTGGTCCTAGGAGAAGGACATAGGCTACCTTTTGTCGCGAAAATAAAACTTAAAGGGGTGAAATAGGGAATGAAAAATTGTATGTTCGAACCCATCATTTCTCCCGCTGAACCAATTTTGATGAATTTTGGTATAGAGATAGATTGGATCTAGGAGAAGGCAGAGACGTCGGAAGTGTTTTCGCTTAGAGGGGGCGAAAAAGATGATTTTTTTTTTTTTGTAAATCGTGATGTAAATAAATAAGGAGAGTCGGGGGGGTTTAGTATATTGGCGATTCAAATTAAATTTTCCCGCCATTATATATCAGTGTTTATGATATCATAACACTGTCAATCTGTCATTGATATAATGAACTTTACGCTATTGAAAAAGTTTCAAAACATGAAACTTGTGTTAAAGGATATTGTAAATAGCTTACAATCTCTAGAAAATTTCTGTGAAGGAAAGGAAATACTATATTATGGACGTATTTTTAGTTCAAATTTTGTCCACCAGATAGAGTTTGCTTAACTTGAATCGCGAATAGGCGATATATAAAATTTACGCACAAATGCATTAACATTGTTTGTTTACATCTTAGTTACTAGGGCGGAATATTGAACATTACGCCCGCCGGGCTTTTTGCTATAGTTTTACTGTCCGCCGGACTGTAAAAAAGCCAAAACGCCCGGTAATGATACTAACTTTTATTTAATAAATTTTAGAAATATTTTTTAATTATTTATAATATAACGACAAAATAAGGTTAACCTGGTCACGTAAAGGGAAAAGGAAAATAGTTGAGGGAGAGGGGGCGATGCTCCCCCTGTTTTAAGTTAGGGGGGGCGATCCGCCCCCTCTGACCCATACTTGCGACGCCCCTGGGAGAAGGACATAGGCTACTTTTTGTCGCGAAAATAAAACTTGAAGGGGGTGAATTAGGGGCCGAAACTTTGTATGGAGAACCCATCATTTCTCAAGTTAGGGATATAAAAATTCTTATTTATGCTTTTGGTAAGAAATAAAGTGTTTTAGCGTTTTTAAAAAATCATCCATCAAGGCGGTACGATAGGGGATGATTTCAATTATTTTTTCATCTATAGTAAAGTTATAACCGTTAGCAGATTTTCGATATTTGTCGGAGAGATAGTTTGCATCATATGTACATAAGTAAAAGTGCCCGAGAAATGTTTAGAAAAGGCGCTTTTAGGTGCGGTGCGGGGATCGGGAGGAGGATGTACGATTTTGTGATCACTACACGCCATTCCCCTTTCCCTTCTGGATCAGTCTTTTCGCATGATCACTGTGACTGCAATAACAAAAGATGTGAAAATGGCGGGAAAAGCAAGGATGAAATATTGGAATGTGCAAATTTATGTCCACATCAGCTTTTCTTGAAAAAACGCAGTTAAATATCATTTTTCGACATTATGTGATTATTATTATGAAAGAATATTTTCTTCTCTATACGGTTTGATTATACATTTTTCTTTTTATTCAATAGATAGTTATACACTTATAAAGAGATTAACTTTCAAAAATCAGTCAGCTTTGTTAAAATTATAAAAACAGCTGATATATTCAAAACATTCTAATTGACAGATGTCAGTGTCAAGTGCAAAACCAAAGATGAAAAATACAGGCTCAAAAAGTTGTATAACTGACAAAGTGTCCCTCGCAAGTGACTTGCATTTGCAGCCTCACCTCAAGATTGTATGCCGGGGGTACGAAGGAGGCCAAAGAGAAGATGGAAGGACTGTGTCGCAGAAGATTTGAGAGAGGAAGAACTGTGTGAAGAAGATACGTTGGATAGGAATGAGTAGAAGAGAGGAGTAAGAAACAGCGATCCCTAATAAAATAAGGAAAACCTGAAGAAGAAAAAAGAAAGTGTCAAGTGCAATAGGGAATTCCAGCTTAATCGAATTAAAGGAAAATAGTAAAAAATACGAATGTATATCTTGAATAACGAATATTAATAAAAAAAATGAAATGGTATAATTGAGATATTTCGGAAATAAGGTGTTTTTTGTTATAGCGCTTCGACACCAATATGAAATCTATATATAATATTTTGATTGGCGATTTGCTTCAAAAAAATTATCTCGTTTTCACACATTTCGCATATTGTTGCAATTTTATTAATTTTTACTGCTTGTTGAATTAATTGTCTGCTTGTGATCTTATTGATAGCCATGTATATTATAGTATTTTTATGTACGATTCCATAGTTTCTTTGGGGAGGTTGAAAAAAAGCTTCAGCTGAACCTTACCCCCTTTGTACTGTTATGGTGCAATAAAGTTTATTATTATTATTATTATTATTAAAGACCGCCTATACATGCATAACAAATAGCGTATTAGGAGGTGGGGATTACTACCAATGGAAGTTAAGAAATTCAAATTCGAAAGGAGGGGCTAACATTCCTGTACTGCAGTTTCCAAACAGTTTTTATTTTAACATAAATTTCTTGTATTAAACTTAATAATTTAAATACACCTGTAACTATAAAGTATGTAGACTTTACAGTGTTATAATATTCATTTATTTTATGTAAATATAACTTAATATAGCATATATTTTAAGAACATTTAGGTCCATGATGAAAACAGTTTGATAAAAAAACACATAAGCGTGATATCACGTCAATCTTTTCAAAATTCGCGAGACCATAACTCGCTTATTAATAGGAATTTTTTCGCCGGATTTTCATCAATAGTCTTAGTTTTCCTAATATTTTTAGATGAAATTATATATATATATATATAAAATGGTGGAATCCTCCATTTACATACGTAGTGTCTGTTCATGTTAGAATTTTATTGCATTTATAGAATCTTTTCAAAGGAACTTTTGGTATGGGATTTATACAAAATACATCGAATTGGTCTTGTGCTGGCTACAACAGATTTTTTTACACATCACTTTCACACGTATTATAATTACACAATTTTACCAGACGAGTAAACACTATTCATTATAAATAGAGAGAAACAGATTGATACTTTCTTAACTAGAATGAAGAAAGATTTAATTATTATTTATTACTCGCATTCTTTTTAAGTAGAAATTGTGTGGCGAGTTAAGAACTAAAATAATACATCCTCCTTCAAAAACTTTTACTATTAAGTTAGGAATAGTTTGGGTAGTAATAAATCGTCATTTTCTAAAACTTTCAAAATTCCAAGTTTGCAAATATTCCTCGCTATTTATTTTAATTACAAACCATTAAACAAAATTTAAGTTTTCTGTAATAACGTTATTCCCTCCATAACTGCGGTGCAACTTTAAAATGATGAAAGTTTCATCGAAGCAACCCGAGGCGGTCGGATTTTGTTTGTCCCCTATTTGCGTCAAATTTCATTGTCTGTCATTTGTTAATTGATTAACAAATAGTGTATTGTTTTGATTAGAGAGGGTCAATTGAATTAATTTATTTTATTTACAGATTATCATTGTTTCCTATGTAAATTGTAAAATGTACAATAGTTCGAAATTAATTAATTTTGTAATTAATTAAATTATAATTATTGTGATATTTATTCAAAGGGTAAATCAGTATAGTAAATAAGCAAGATGTGACAAATGCGTACATATATGTTTATTTTGACAATTAAACAAAGAAAAAATCCATTAAAAATATTTATAATATTATAATCTATTAAAATGCGATTTTATTAATCAATCAATAAAATAAATGTATGGAATAAACAGTCATATACTAAATAACTAGTTGTAATTTTGAATGTAAGTTGGAACAAATACATCCGAAATTAATTCTTTATTACAAAATTACTTTTCTTATTCCTCAATTTCACCTTAAAACAATGCACCACACAAAAATATTAAAATTCTTGTAATAATTTAAATATCTGTAAATCGACCTATTCTTTTGTTTTTTTATTACACACTTACACATTTATTAACTACGTGACATTGTTTATTTTTAATCGTGTTGAAATTTTGGATGAAAAATGGGAAATGAAGTGATTTTCAGTTGTTTAAAATATTAGAAGAATTTCATGTGAGGTTAAGTTGTTAGTAACTCACATTATCCTTTAGAAATGTCAAAGTGGTGGATGAATAAATAAAAATTTGTGGGAAATCGTTGACAAAAATAAAATTAAAATTATCGACATATCACTTAATTCGATGCCACGATAAATGCAAACTATTGGGCTAAATATTAAATATTACACAAATATGCAATTTTTTGGGTAATTTAAAATGCTTTAATACATTGTTATTTTGGTTAATTATTATTTAACGTTACTCTTGGACAGTTTATCCTAAATAAAAAAATCTGTTGTGGCCAGCACTATACCTCTCGCCATTTCTGTTTCGTTACATAAGTATCGAATTTAACATTATAAATGCATGCTTGTAGAAAATTTAATAAGCTTTAATTCTTATAATAACATAAAACGCGAAAAAATTACATTTCGTGGCACTTTTCGAAGAAAAACTATTTTCAGCTTCAAGTAAAGTGTCATTTCCAGTTATCGGATTTTCACCAAAATCTAATGGCTTTTTTCCATATTAGAATAAGGTAAAATACAAAGTTTCAGAATTTTATGAATGGTAGTATTTGAGTTAGAGCGTTGACAAAATCCATACACACACACATACACACATACACATACACATACAGACAGAGACACATACCGTGAGTATTTTTTATCGTGAAACATTGGGTTTGTCATATCCATGGTTACGACTTGATACTTGATTGACAGCAATGTATTTGCCCGTTCCATTTAAAATGAAACATAGGGAACGAATCTGACAGAAATATTATATTTAAATATTGTAAGAAATTTAGCGGAATCAGAAAACCACTCGATAGTACTAAACATATTTCGGGCACAAGGGTGCGTACAGTATTTTTTCTACGTCTAAATTTAATTTTTAGGAAACAGGTATAATTATTTAAACAAAATTAACCTCTAATGACATTTTGTCAATATGACAGATAACCGTTGAATTTTCCTATAAGTTATGATTTGACATTTGGTTGACAACAATGTATTTGTCTGTCTCATTTAAAATGACACATGGGGAATGAATTTGACAGAAGTATTATATTTAAATATTGTAAGAAATTAAGCAGAGTCAGAAAACCACTCGGACACAAGGTGCACACTATATTTTTTCTACAACTAATTTTAATTTAGAATGCAGGTATAATTATTTAAACAAAATTAACCTCTATTGACGTCTTATCGAATGTTTTATTCGTTCCCTATGTTTCATTTTAAATGGAACGGGCAAATACATTGCTGTCAATCAAATGTCAAGTCATAACCATGGATATGACAACCCAATGTTTCACGTTAAAAAATACTCACGGTATACGGACATCATCATGAAAATGTTAAAACGAATTCAAAGGACTTTAAAACGTGGTCATTTACTAAAATCTCGTCATGCGATTTATAACACGATGCCTATACCTCCTTTGCTAAGGGTAGTGGTACGTAAGAATCCTTTATTCTATAAAAATGGCGAGCTTCAACTTCGTTCTTTTATTCTTTTTGTCTAGAAGATACTTAAAATAATATACTGTCAGCAGCGCACAACATCGCCCCAAGGTTGAAAATTTAGTATTTTATTTAGGATATGAAACTGTATTGATCCGTCAATTTGCAAAACACTTTAATTTTTTCCAGACAAAATTACCTATTGCTTGAACTAATTCTACCAATTGGTGCATTCATCCCATAATTTCTGTTATAATCTCTATAATCTTGCCGTAGTGTTACGTATAAAACAGTATCTGGTAACTAGGTAAAAGCCTTGGCAGGATAGGATTGCATTTCCTCTGGGTAAATGTGTCGGAACGGCGTTTTCACGGCCCGTAGAACGCCAGAGATTCATTAGTTAACACTTGTAGGGATATGTGATACCTAGTACAGCTCTGGAAATTGTATAATGGAGAAGAAAACGACTTTAAATTTGGAAGGTTCAGAGCGTCAGAGGACCAAGTCCATTTTTTTTGGCTATTTAATTATATACATATACTCTGTCTCATCGAAACACAAAGGATCCCCATAACCAGCTTAAACACCCGTATACTAGGTTGGATTTAAAGAAATATTTATATATCTTATTAGACAATTAGATATTTTGCGATTTTTCGCCATTTTCAGTTATTTTACTGTGGAAATTGTATACGTTGTTCAAAAATTTTGTAAATTGGTAATTTTACCCGTAGATTCCAATGGCGATGTCGTCAAGTCTGTGATTCCACCCGTTTTGGGGTTATTACTCAAAAATGGGTTTTTTTGGCCATGCCCAAGGAGCACAAATTAGTTTGTTATTAGTTCTATTAACTTTAAAAAAAACTTTTCTTAAAACTTTTTAACTTGTATTATACCTTTTATGCAATGATAATTTACTGATTCTAACGTTTATACGACGTTTATGTCAGACGGGTGGGGAATCTATTCAACTAATTTACAACGTTTTTTTAACTACTGTATAACTTTCTATTATCACTTATCTAACACTTACATGCAACAGTTGCATATGTGTTTTGCATAGGCCATAATATGTTGGTTTCATTAAAGCTAATTGATAAGAGATATATTCACTAATAAAACTATAATATGGGTTACTATTCAAACTACAATACAGATTTCTCAGCAAACTGTTTTCTACCGTAAATTCATATTTTATCATATCACGAGTCGTATAAGTAGTCTAAGCATGACTATGTTGTATAATTATATGTACCAAGACTTGTAATGTCTTCTGCAACTTTTTAAATCTAAGATCATCTTTATAAAGATCATATTTTTTACATACTCTTGAACTCATTTTATAAACAAATTTATTTTTACTGTGAAATATTATATTATACTTGGAAAAAATCAAGGGACATTATAGGTTTGTTCGAACCTACAGTTCTAAACAGTTCACGAACTAGTGAGCATGCGCATTTCACTTAAAAGCGTTCGAACTCTGTAGTTCTGAAATTCGAAATTCTGAGAACTATCAGTTCGGCGTTCTAACATGCTAGAACTTTGAATTCAAATTCTCGTGGAATGGTTCTAGCAGTTCGAGCAACGGAGCAAGTATTTCAAATTCTAACCATGCGCAATGAAGTTTTAAGATTCTGTTTGACGTTTAGAAGGCTATGTAGAAATAATAGATTAATATACGTACTAATTTTATTATTTTCTTATTAATAATTACTATAGTTAAGGAAAATTTCATAAGTATGTATTGTCTGATATTGTTAATGTTAAATATTTATAATATACACGAAAAGCTACAGGGTTGTAAGACGTTCATCCATATCATTAAAATATTAAAAATTCTTTTCACAATTAACGACACTATAATCATATTTATTGCGTTTTATTTCGTTTAAAATATTCATTTTCATTCTTAGTATTGTATTTGTTTCTACTTTTAACTTTTGTTTACTTTATACATATATTCACTTCGATTTTGTTGTCCATGCTTTACACTCCTTTTGAGGAGTATGTCCAATTATTATTTGGTACAAATGAAAATTTAAAATATGTTTACTATTATTTATACCTAATTTATTTAATTATATGTATATTTTCTACTTGATCGTACATTTGAAAACAAGTTTCGTTTATTAAAACAAATGTATGTGACAAATTATAACCAATATGAGCGTTCGAACCTGTCCATGAGAGAACAGTTCTGAATTCACTTTCTTATATGTCATGCGCAGAACTCCTAATTCTGGAACAGTTCCGAATTGATGGTTCGAACAAACCTTATAATATCCTAAAATAAATAAAAGAAAATTGATTTTTGTATTTTTTTTTTTTAATTATTTGATTGATTGATTGTTATTCACTAAAATCTGGATATGCGATACAAAACAAGAAATTGGCCAGAAGTTGAATACTTGAATTAGATTTTAACTCAAATTATTCGAATCCCAATTTGACATCCTTTACTCATGCACTTACTTTCCTAATATCATTTGCGTGATATAAGTGTTATCCTATCAAGTTTAAATGGGTTCCATTTTAAGTAGAGTTAATGTAATTCCACTAACAGGTAATTCCAGCGTTACGGCCCTGCTCTACATCTTCAGGCTTTTAACAGAGTCGGATTAAAAGGGTTTCCTCACCCTCGAATTAAAATGGGAAAACACGTTTGTTCGTTTTAACAAAGTTTTTCCATTAGATCGGACCTTGGCGAACTGAGCCGAACTGGTCAAGTTTCACCGGTAACGGTAACGGTAACGAACACTGTCCTGGAATGTCAATTATTCCAAATAATGGCCGCGGAATCTTGCTCGATTCCAGTTCTAATGTTGCGCTCAATACGAGATCTTAACTTGCGAGAAATTTAAAGCCTTTCAACTACGCCAGTTTCTCCAACTATTTCAGCGTTTTAAACATGGGAACGAACGATACAAAATGCCCAAGTTACGAGGTATCCCAACCATTCCAATCAGCCGCAGAATTGCTGCACATATCGGAGAGCTTTTTTAGCATTTCAGTAAGCAATTTATTAGAATTAAATACAATAACAGATTCGCGAATAGTTTAATATATGTTTAATAGTAATATACCGAAATCTGAATGTACAAGCCCAGGCTCATAATATTTCGGCCGGTTTATATTTTCCACAAACAAATTATAAAACCTACGCAAATGGAGATAACCTTATGTTTTTTTTAAGTAAATTCGTTTAATTCTTAATATATTTAAAACAAAATTAGTTCTTGAAATCTATATTATTGAGTTTTATATAAAATTACATAATTTGAAACGAAAAAATCTGTTGTGGCCAGCACAAGACCTCTCGCCATTTCCATGTTAGGCTATATAAGTATTGTATTGCACTTCGCTTTCGAACCGTCGTTTTATAACAAAAACTTACAGAACTTTACTCAAATATTGTTTTTTATTGTATTTAACATGTCTTCTGCACACATTTAATTCTAATTATATTTACTTTTCATTGTATGAGGAAGTTTCTAAATGTCAAAGATTCTTCCTATTCATTAACCAGATTGGCGGTATTTCTGATGGATATATGCATTTTACCACAATTTTACCTATAATTTCAAATATTTAATTAATAAAACAATAAGAAAGATTAAATATACTTCCCAGAAAAAGCTATTAGAATGTCACTAAAACTGTTGATTTTTGACACTGACATATGTCATTTACAAACTATGTTATAAACATTGGAATTTGTCAACTGGTTTCCTTAGTGCCTTAGCCTCTGCGATTAGTTTACTCTATAAATTATAGTGTCTTTATCTCTAAATCTACACAAGATAGATGGAGAATTTTATGTTCTTCTAAAAAACTACTACTTCCGGTTATTCAATTGTTACCAAAACCTTTTCAGCTTTTCCCAGGAATGTCAGATTGAGGAAACTGCAGTTAAATATTTTTTAAGTCTTATAGTTTTTGAGGAATCGTCCCTTCAACATCCAGCCATACACACACACATACACACATCCACACACACACACATCATTGTAAAAATGTTAAAATCGGAGTCTAGTGACCTTGAAACGTGGTTATTCATTAAAATCTGGATATGTGATTTTTAGCATGATTCCAATACCTCTCTTAGCGAGAGGTAAAAATCTGATGTGGCCAACACGAAACCTCCTGCTATTTAATTTTTATTAATGACATATTCTTCTCATCCAACGAAGAAAAAAGAATGAGTAAACTTCGATCAATGTTCGCATTTATTTTCGGAATTCTCTTGGAAGAGAAAACTGATAACAAACACCCAATTTGTAAGAGCTGAACCTACAATACCATTGTTGCAATCAATTTTATCATTGTTGTAATCAAGTTTTTTGAAGTACGTATATTTATTTAATAAGTTCAAAAAGATATTTCAATATATTAAAAATATAACAATGTAATTTATGCAGTTTTCAAATTAATGGTAGAAATAAAACATATAGACTGATAGTATTTACTCTTAAACAGGGGTTATTAAACTTTGACTTAAGTAACAAATTCAGTTGTTTTTTAATCACCTCAATGTATTTCTAAATAGTAGTCATAGTAATTAGGGTGACTAAAATTTTGAGTAAATACTACCGGCCATACTTTTTAGTACGGTACTTTTGAATAACAAATTAAACGTCAAGAAGTTTGAAAACACATTATATTGAATATTTAAAATAAGAGGGAGTGTTTTTTATTGATTCCTTCCTACAGTAACGCTTTATTTATGTTTGTTACTAAATATTCTTCATTATATTGACAATATAATCTCATATAAAATATGGAACATTTTTTTAACAATGCACCAATGTCATATCTTCGATCCTTCCATTCGTTGTAAACAAAGAATATTAAACATAACTCAATTTCCAAACGAGGAAATTTCAATTAATCTAAATTGAAAATAATAGCTCATCATGACTCGCTGTCAGAGTTGTATTTGAGAGCCGTTTGAATCTGGTAATTATGATGAAATATCAGTTATTTTCAACAGAGATTATTCATGTTGATATATTTAAGCTTGTTTTAAAACAGGACATTTCGGGACGTTATGTCATTATTATTCAATATTTGTTACAAATCCATTTTTGAGGATGCTACTAAATCCACTTTTTCAGTTGTTATATCAAGTAGTACACTACACAATACAATGAAATAAAATAATATTAATATGATATTAATAAATAATCGAGCAAAATTGATAAGGCTTATTATCAATTTCTGGGCGTGTCATTCTGCATATATTCGTTGATTTTGATATTGGCGATAACTGTAAAGCCTCTATTAGCAGTTTTTCCACTAAATCATCACTGTTTTGTTTTGAATGAAGAAGTTTTAATGATTTTTTCTCGAATTCTAAAAATACCTTATGTATTTTCACGTTTTGACGTTTAAATAAAAAGTATGCAATTTTATATTCTCCTTATGTGCAATTATATCAGAATTTGAAGTATTGCCATGTACGGCAATTGAATGGAAGTTCAACAATATTGCTCAAGGATGTGATATGTCGAGGAATCGCTGAAAAACAATATGAATTAAGAAACGTATATATTAATGAAATTTACAAGTATTTTTAAGTTAATCTCTTTTTCTTTTACGCAATTTGAAATTATTTGAAATAATTGTAGTTCATTTTTATACCGGTACGTTGGCATGACAATGTTTACATTAAATTTTATATCGATCGAATATCTATCCTGTCACTATTGTCACTTGGTTGTAAGTTTACATTCATATAAAGCTTAAAAAAGCAATTTAAGAAACTAACCTTGTCATGAACTATTTCGAATGGGAATTGTGGGCCATTAATTCCGTTGAAAGCCGTTCAAAAGGTATTTTTTTTCAAATATTTCTCTTGTTATCAATGTTTAAACTATGTATTTTTAGAGAGGAGCAAATGCCCTGCAAATAAGCAAATCTTGACAAGCTGTATAATTATGTAAAATGCTCGAAGGACCAATAGACTTTAAATAGTAAACAACAAAAACTCGCAAGCTGAGATTGTGGTGATTGTCAAAAAAAACTAAAGAAGCACTGACCTTGACTAGAAAAAACGGGATGTGACTAGGAGGCAGGATCTTGACGGGACTTGGAAGACTGGATGAATTCTGCAGACGGTAACTGGTCTGGAAGCGGTGACGGCCAGATTCAGTAAGGTAGGAGGTTCAGAAGGAGGAGGCCTCACACGTGCTTGTGAGGCTGGCAAAGTGACGCCACCAAGGGCGCAGGGCTGGATACGGGCAGAAGCTCCTGCAGGAGGAACTCGAGAGGAGGGCAGTGTAGAAGCAGGGGCGTAATTCGCCGGATTAAAACCGCCAAGTGCCGACAGCACGGTTGGTCCAATTCGTAGATTAAGGTGTGTCCGCTGTTTAGTACAACAGCGGTCTCGGAGCACAACACAAATGCACAACACTTTACACTTTCCTGAAAATATAATTTGCCCCACTACTAAGTAAAGAAAGAAACGATTTTATGAGAATTATAATTTTGTATTAAGATAAATTAAGGCCAAAAAAGGAATGAAAGAAAGAGGAGCTAAATTACTTCTGAACCATTACTTGGCTCATTACTGACTTATTATTATTTTTTTATTTATATTGCTATGAAGCTTTTCTTTTTTTGCATTCCTTTTTTTCAGATGCCTGTGATTTTTCAAAATAAACAATACATGGCTAACTTTTAGCTTTAAATTAAATGTAATAACAAAACATGTTAGTCGCTTGCCAGCTACTCCGATAGTTGTCTTGACAGTCACCACAATACCTGACTTTACAACTTTACACAAGCAGATATGGGCACCCTTTTCAGAATGACAGCTAGTAATCATGTACATAACTTACAAATGTCATAAATTTTAATTCAAAATATCAAGATTTTGTAAGTACACGTGGTTTTTTTGTCACCAGGTGCGTGGACTTTACTTGGCGAGTTACATAAATCACATGAAATTTGGAATGAAAAATATTGACATTTGACATCTATCACTAGAAGAAAATTCCCCCGATTCATACGACTCTTCAGATGAAAATTCGTCAATCATATATATAACAGAAAATGACGCCAAATTACAAGGTTAATTTTTAACAAAACAGCTGATCAAAATCGTATAAATGCGCAAACTCGAATCATTAGTAAGAAGATAAACCACCTGAAATTGGAAAATATCATGAAATTTGGAGTGAAAAATGATGACATTTGTCATTTATATTACTAGTTGTTATTCTGTCACGAGTCCCCATATCTGCTTGTCAACATAGAACACTAACCTAAACTTGTCAAGAAAGACGAACAAAGTAACATGACTGCTCGCGCCTTATAAATTAGTATCCTATGTAAACTTAGTATTATATGACGTCATTACTTTAGGGATATTTTTTGATGACGTAAGTCTTCTGCCATTTCATTTCTACCATAGTATTATTTGGTATATTTCAGTTGTTTTATTGTTGTTATTTTCTGCATTTATATACTTGCAAATGGATTCCGTATTTCAAAAAGGCGATAGCAGAAAGTTTGAAATTAGTAAGAATTTGGAATAGAATAAATGTGTGACGTAGATATAGAGATGAGGAAATGGTAATAAACACTCGATTATTTTAGAAACAAAGACCTATTTTTAAACTTTGATAGTCCTTAATATACAGTTTTAAGGTCTAATTTTTGCTTTAATGAGACGAATCAGTAATAAACACTATTTTCAATGGGGCTATAATGAAGTATTTAAAAACATTTTTCTTGAAATTAAATTGTTCTTATTGTCATTTAAATAGCATCAGCCCCTATTGTTATTAATGAGATTCAAATGAAAATTCAAATCAATTTTTCCATAAATAAATTTGCTGAGGAGAAGCTTGTTCTCGGCTGGTATATAAAGAATATCTGAAAGTCTAAATGGGATGCCCCTTCCCCTTATTCTACGCCACTGGGATGATTGAAAAGCTCTGCTGCAAATCAGTTTTCCATTTATAAATAAAATGCATCGGAGCACGCAAGACAAGAATGTTTTAGGTTTATAAACTATCGGATTTTTTAAAGTTTCATCCTATATTTCTTGTCAACGAAAGAAATGTAAACTATAAAAGACAAAAATAGTAAAGAATTTTAAAAAGATTAAATGGAAGTTATAAACTTATTCATATTTTAAAAGAGACAGCTCAGTTATTAAATAGATTACTGTAGATTACAAAATTCTTTATAAATAAAATAAATAAATATATCATCACGGCATATTACCACATTCTGTTTTATCGCAGATATCGGTAATGATAAATGACATTCGTGCGAGCGCTTACCACGCGTCACCTCACGGGCACTCATTTCTGGCGTGGAGAGTGCACCATAGGGGTCACTTTTGTGCCATTTAAAATTCGAAATATTTGGCGTCGGTCGGGATCGAACCCGGTTCCCCAGGTTCGCGACCAGACACTCTATGCTAACGCAGTTAAAAATAAACGGGATATTTCAGTTTGAAACTTACATTAGAGTATCAATTTTTTAACGTTCAGGGGTAATTATGTCTTTTTATATATTCGTAGAGTACGTTGAAATTAATTTTTATTTACATTTTTTCGAAAATCGTAAAGTCTAGTTTATGCAACTTTTCATAAGCAATAAAACATAAAATACAAATGTGCACTCATATGTACCTACATCTAGAGATGCATTCGGACCGGGCCGGGCCGGGCTTTGAGGTTTAGATCAACTCGGCCCGAAAGTAAAAATTGCCGGCCCGACTTGAAGATCGACTCGACAAAAAAATTAACTAGCCTGGCTTGAAAATTGACTCGAAATCGGGCCGGACTTCGAGCCGGGCCGGGCCAAAGCTCGAAATTGGGTGCATTCGGCATTCCTAATGTTGATTTTTACGGTAAGGCGAAATATTTAACTTTTTTCGAGTCAAACGTATAAAAAAAACCTCTACATTCTTATAACTTTCAACATTAGTTAACATAAGTAGTTAAAAAAGAGACCCTTCTAGTGTAAGTTTGTTATAAAAATTACAGACCTACGAGTATTTAACACTTTGTTTACCAAAGACATTCGAAAATTTAAACAACTTTTTCACAAATCTTATATAAAAAATCTGTTGTGGCCAGCGCAAGACCTCTCGCCATTTCCATATTAGGCTATATATGTATTGTATTACACTTCGCATTCGAACCGTCGTTTTATAACAAAATATTACAGAACTTTACCCAAATATTGTTTTTTATTGTATTTAACATGTCTTCTGCACACATATAATTCTAATTATATCTATTTTATATCATTTTCATGTCAGAGATTGTTCCAATTCATTACCAGATTGGCGGCATTTCTGATGGATATATGCATTTTACCACAATTTTACCTATAATTTCAAATATTTAATTAATATAACAATAAGAAAAATTAAATATACTTCCCAGAAAAAGCTATCAGAATGTCACTTAAAATGTTGATATTTGACAATGACATGTGTCATGTTATAAACATTGGAATTTGTCAACTGGTTTCCTTAGTGCCTTGGCCTCTGCGATTAGTGTACTCTATAAATTAGTGTCTTTATCTCTAAATCTATACAAGATATAATAAAAATTTTAAGTGCATTAGATGGAGAATTTTATGTTCTTCAATAGATAATAAAAAAAACTCCCAAAAAATTATATGTAGAAATTGTTTTTTAAGAAAGTACTACTTTCGGTTGTTCAATTGTCACCAAAACCTTTTCAGCTCTTCCCAGGAATGTCAGATTGAAGAAACTGCAGTTAAATATTTTTTAAGTCTTATAGTTTTTGAGGAATCGTGCCTCCAACATCCATACATACACACACACACACACACACATACACACATACACACACACACACACACACACACACACACACACACACACACAGACATCATCGTAAAAATGTTGTAATCGGGTTCTAGGGACCTTAAATCGTGCTTATTCACAAAAATCTGGATATGCGAATTTTAGCATGATTCCAATACCTCTCTTAGCGAGAGGTAAAAATATAATTTACATAAAGATTTTTTATCTAACTTCGTTTCTGCTCAAAAATAGGACAAGAAATCATTATGGTAGGAACAAAAATCACTTTTATTTAAGTATACGAGTAATAACAATAATAATAGCAACATCACAATATAATTATTATACTTTAATGAATAACCTTGAATTCTTGAAGTAAAATAATACATTTTTATTTATTAATATGTGAATTATGTTGTTATTAAATCATTTTGATCCTTTTTAACTTCATCCATTTTCATTAAAATATTAAGGAAACTGTGCATTTGATTGAACTATAAGATTTTTCGGGCCGGCCCAAAAAACTAGAATTTTTGGGCCGGGCCAAAATCAAAAGTCCGACTCGCCTCGATTTTTAAAAATGATTAGCTCGATTCGGCCCGATAAAAAATATCTGCCCTTAACGATACCTCTTATTTCATAGCAAACACGACATGATTCTGACAACTTTAAGCAAAATATAATAGGTGATCGAGCTGTCAAATTTTTGACATTTCTGCATAGCAGCCCTCGACGATACTTCTCAACCAATCACTACATGGTTCTGAACACGTTAAGTGAAAGAGTGTGTTCCTCCTCAATGAAGGGGTAGTCAAGCCAGTAAGCGTCCACCAATCATCGTTAAAGTCATCGTTGGTAAGAATAAATAAGAAGTTACTCCCCCCGTGCTACTCATTTAAGCTGCTGGTTCTCTCATATGTATAAAAGTAAAAGTGAAATAACAAACATTTTCTTGCTAACTTAGTACTTTCGGAATTGAAGCAGTGGAGAAAAATATCTGACATTTATTTGGTGATACAGTGCGATAAACATCTCGCAACATAAGTTTGAAAAACGTTCCGTTTCCTTTTGGAGCTTATTTATCATTACACATCATTTCCTACCTATGTTTCCGTGTTTCGGCACGACGTACAGAATTTATGTTTAGCATTAGCTGCGAATAAATTGGCATTTTTTGATGTTGGCAAAAATCGAACGGAAGGCTTCCAACTTCTTCCGCAATAAATCATATGTATTAACCGTGACCTGGATCCATTAATGCCCGCATTAAAATTTCACCCAAGAAGATGGGGATATTTTATTTACGAGGTCAAGAATTTGCAAAATCACTTCAAGGCTGATGTTTCAATTACTAAGTATAAAATATGAAACAATACAGACCGATTCTGAATTATGAACGAATTACAATAACGACAACGACTAGAAAAAATAAAAATACAGGAGTTTAATATAATATTTATATTATACGATATGTTTCGATAAACTGTACTAAAAATGTATAATGCAAATCTATGTATAATAATTATACTTTCAATAGAAGCGTTCATGTTGAAATTGTTCAATTATTAATTGTCTGGGATACGTAAACCTAAACTAAAAATCTGATATGGCCAGCACATTACCTTCCGTCAGTTCTATGTATTTTGTACAAATCCCATACCAAAAATTACTTGGAAAAAGTTGTATATATCCAGGAAAATTGTAACATAAACATATACTAGTTCCTCTGAAAAGATTGTAAATTGTACTTGACACTAACATCTGTCAATTAGAATTATTTGAATATATCAGCTGTTTTCATAGCATAGCAAAACTGACAGATTTATGAAAGTTAACATTTTTGTCTAAAATCAAATGGGAATTTTATCATTCTTTAACTTTATATCTACTGAATATGAAGGAACATGTATATTCAAACGGTACAGACAATAAAATATTCTTTCATATTGATAGTCACATAAAATGCCAAAAAATAATATTTAACTACGATTTTTCAAGAGAAACTGATAAGAACTTCAAATAAGTGAACTTCCGGTAGACCAATTATAACAAAAATCTAATCAGCTCGTCATATGGATGTAAAGAAGAGGAATACGAAAGAATTACAATTTTTAGAATTGTAGTATTGGAGTTATCGTCGGAGAGATTTTTGTCACACACACACACACACACACACACACACACACACACACACACACACACACACACACACACACACGCACACACATTTAGACATCATCGTAAAACTAGTAAAATTGTATCCTAGGGACCCTAAAACGTGCTTAAAATTAAAAACACCATCGAATTTTTTGACCAAAGACAATACAGTAAAATTTTTGAAAGAAGTCCGATCAAGGCCATCTACGAATTGTATCTATGAATTAAGATTTTGTGCTGTCAAATTTAGTAGTGTCTTTTACTTAGTTTTTATGAGGGTACATAATATCTTGGGTACCTCATAAAAACTATGTAAACGACACTACTAAATTTGGCAGCATAAAATCTTAATTCATAGATGCAATTCGTAGATGGCTTTGCTCGGACTTCTTTCAAAAATTTTACTGTACCTCAAGGTGACGGAATGTAAAAATCACTATGAATAAAGATAATATTTTCAAGCTTTATGTAAGCATATTTAAATTTTAGGCAAAAGATTTTCCTTAAAGAGAGATTCAAACTAAAATCATTATTGACCTGGTAACCAACTTTATTTCGTTACAATCAGTTAAAAAAGAAATGTCTGGTTTCTATGGTTTTTAGTCCGCGAAAAGTATCTACATTAAATTAAACAATATGTATTTCTGAACACTATTTTACTTCGAGCAGTATTTACATAGCTAATAACTTCCATTTCGTTTTTGAAAAAATACGCATTGTGTATTAGATTGTTAGGTATTAATAACAAACTATATTTATACAAAAAATTATTTGTACATATAGTTTATTTTACGGAAGAAAACAGAATTGGTTTAGATATAAATTCTGCCTTTTGATTGGACATAATGCTTACCTAGTTCACAAAAGCGGAAAAAAATTCGCTTGTCAACTGTCAATTATCAAATAAAATATACAGAATTAGGCCATATTCAACCATTGTTTATGCAATTTTTAAAAATCACAACTCGTACATTTTACAGATAAATCATTTTTATTATTGACAAAGTTTGGTTTCACGAATTTAAATTATTTATTTAATGTATGTAAAAACGGTCGGCTCTCAAGCGCCATCTGCTATTTTCTTACCTGAAATGAATTATAGGTTAAGATATTCTTGAACATGGTGGTAATTGGTTTTGAAACCTTATAGATTTTAATATATCACGCCATTATGCAAATGTCATATGAAAGGGTAGTTTATATTTATATTTTAACTGCAGATTTAAAACAGAAATACATACATTAACCATAAATTATAATTACTTACTAGTTTTTTTTAGAGTTCGCTTTTATGTTATACGGATATGGAATCTTGTAGAAAACACTGAACTTACCTGCAATAAAAAAACACATTAGTATTATAAAATGTAATAACATACTACAAATATTTATAACATTAATTTTAATTCAAACAAAAATATATAAAGCTAAATATAAATTATTGTCGAGATTATTGTACCACAGGGACAATATATTACAATGTATTAAAATAAATATTGCTATTTGTAAAGTATTATAAATGTATATCCTATTATTATTATTATAAAAATGTATGTATTGAAACTACAGCCGGAGTAAGACAAGGATGCATTTTGAGCCCGCTTCTGTTTACGCTAATTCTTGACGAAGGAATAAAAGAGACAAAGAAAGAAGTAAAGAAATACTACATAGGACATTGGAAATTGAGAAGAGTGGAAATAGCAGAACTATGCTATGCAGATGACATGGTCATCATAGCAGAAGAAAAAACGTTAACAAGGAATATAGAAATATATGATAAAGCGCTACAAAAATTAAACATGAAGATCAATAAAGAAAAAACAAATACCATGATACTAGGAAGAAATGAACAACACCACACGATACAACTAAAAATGAAAATCTACAGCAAGTCCAAAAATTTAAATACCTGGGGTCAATGATCTCAGAAGATGGAAGATTTGATGAAGAAATAAAAGAAAGAAGAACAACAGGAGGCAAAATATTCAATAGCATCAAACACAGCTTCTTAGGAAATAAAGAAATACCGAAAGAGACCAGAGTACAAATATTTAAGAAAGTAGTGACGCCTATACTCATACACGGAGCTGAAACATGGACATTAACGCAAAGACAAAAAGAAAAAATTACGGCCATCGAAATGAGATTCTTGAGAAAAATAGAGGGAAAAACAATACTGGACAGAACTGAAAACACAACCTGCAGACAAAACTTAAAAGTAAAAGCAATAGAAGATAAGATAGCAGAAGGACAGCTGAGATGGTATGGTCATGTAGAAAGGATGGGAGAGAATAGTTAAAAAGGCGTTTGAAGAAAAAATTGGAAGAAAGAAACCACGAGGACGACCAAGAAGAACGTGGCTGGAAGAAGTAAACGATGCAGCGCAAAGAAGAAGTCTAACTTGGGAAGAAACGAAAACAGCAACACAAGATAGAGCAGAGTGGAAAGAAATATGGAGAAGACAAACGAACCAGAACTCAACCCCCTCCCCCGTAAGCCGGGGGAACGCCTTACACCCGTGAGGGTAGAAAGGTGCAGGATTAAGTAAGTACGTAAGTAAGTATGTATTATAAATTCTACGTGAATTTTAGCTACATTTCTTAATTATTTATCCTACTCAGATTTCCATAGCAAACTTAGTAAATAAAAATCTGTTGTGACCAGCACAATATTAGTAATATCAAAAATTTAAAAAAATAATATCTAGAAGAATTCGTTTTAGAAACTACTACTTTCGGTTGTCCAATTGTTACCAAAACCTTTTCAGCTCTTCCCCAGGAATGTCAGATTGAGGAATTCATAGTTAAACAAGTCTTAAGTCATATAGTTTTTGAGGAATCGTCCCTCCAACATCCAGCCACACACACACACACACACACACACACACACATACACACATACACACATACACACACACACACACATACACACACACACATACACACACACACACACACACACACACACACACACACACACACACACACACACACAGACAGACAGACAGACAGACAGACAGACAGACAGACAGACAGACAGACACACATAGACATCGTTGTAAAAATGTTAAAATCGGATTCTAGTAACCTTGAAACGTGCTTATTCATTAAAATCTGGATATTTATTTATTTATTTATTATCCCATCCATCCCACAGGATCGAAATCCCAATTACGGGGTGGATACACAAAGAATACATAATTGTTACAATGTTTCAACTTTCAACACACACAAAAAAATAATAATAATTATATAAAAAACAAAATTTGCAACAATGAAAATCATGTTAAACTATAGGCATTTAACAATGCTCGCTTGAAGTGTCTAAGTGACAAGTGATAAATATCAATATCTGTAAGAGTATTATTAAAAATATAGCATGATCGTCTGATGGGCGACCTTGCTTCGTAGTTAGTTCTCACAAATGAATATTGAAATGTATACTTATTTCTAGAAGAGAGGCGCGGAACAGAAAATGGAATACTAGCTAAACAAATAGGATCGTCTATAATATTGTTTACTAATTTATATACATAGATCGAAGATTGCATTTTTCTTCTATTTTCTAAAGACACTAAATTGATAATGGATAGTAAGGTATTGTATGACAAATCATGAGTAGGATAAACACCATGGGTGAGATTCAGTGGGTTGTTTTAGAGTGTTTTAAGCTAAAACAGTCCTTTGTCAAAAATATTTTGGGAACTTTGTAAACCTCTCAGAAAAAAGTGAGAGACCAAAGGATCAAATAAAGAAAAAAATATTAACAGAAGTAAGAAAAAAAGGATAAATGTCAAAACTGATCAAAACGGGGGTTGAGATATTTTAAAATTCATTAACATTCAGGTATGAAATATCTGACACATAAAATTTGACATATTTCTAACCTAGTTTTGCAATAATGAGTTTCCTTTTACACCTTCCATTTACAATAATACTTCCTCATTTGACTAAAGGATATCTGTATTACTTTTCCCTGTGGTAAAATTTCTAAATCACAATTGAATCTCATGGATACATGTGGAAAATATTACAATGTTGCCATATACTTAATACAAGATTTAATACAGACCTTAATACAACCCACTGAATTCCACCCAATATGTTTTATAATGACAGTACTTCACAATTTTTTTTTGTATTCTTTCAATGCTGTTGGTATATATATTATATAACGGATTCCATATTGTAGGCAGTATTCCAATTATGAACGCACGAATGAAAAATATAGCATTTTTAAGGTTCTTAACCTAAGAAAGGAACGACAATTACGAATTATAAAGCCTAGATTTTTATGGGCAGATCTTACTGTGTAATTTATATGCGCATTGAATATGACTCCCAAATCTTTAAATTCTGTAACTCTATCAAGTAGATGTTGTTCCATTTTATAAGAGTAACAGGCTAAGGTGTTTTTTACAGAATATGACATAGTTTTACATTTTTTGACATTGAAATATAGTTTAGAAGATTTGGACCACTCTAGAATGTTGTTTATATCCTCTTGCAGCATTAAACTATCTTCAGTGATATGTGATTTTTAGCAAATTCCAACACCTCTCTTAACGAGAGGTAAAAATAAATAATGAAAAATTATATTAAATTTGAAAACTGTCTGGTCCGGAAATATAAAACCGACCCTTCGTCATGTAAATCTAAATCAGAGAGTGATATATCCTCGGGCTTTCTCATATTCCGATTCGCTAATCCATCTCCTGTAACTCCCTAAATCCACATAACGCTACTTAGTGTTTGATTGACAAGCTTTCGCCCCCCACTTCTGGCAAATCCTAGGGCTGTTTCTCGCGTGAGTGCGCCCCAAAGTCTGGATTAACTAATTACTTAAATCCGTGATAACTATCGCACAGCTAACGTAACGTACTTATGCCATCTGGGAACACACATATAAAGCGATGATGAGCAAATAACGGATATATACATAGTTGGGGTAGTTATAAAGTTCATTCTGCAGATTCTGCTTCTGGTTTTGCCGAAAGCGAAATCATCGCTGATTTTTTAAATGGAACGGTATATTTATATTTGGAAGTAATATATCTCTCGCTATTTCCGTTTTGTTACATAAGTATCGAATTTTACATTTCTTGTACACACAAATAATTCTAATTATATCTGTTTTTTCATTCTATAACGAATCTGGTCCTACTCTTCTAAAATGTTCAAGATTGTTCCAATTCATTGACAGGATTGATATTTCTTAAGGATGTATATACTATTACTATTAATATACATACCTACCAACAATTTTAAATATTTAACTAATAATTTAAACAGAAATATTAAATGTATTTCCCAGAAAAAGCTTTCAATAATGTCAGTAAAATTGTTGATTTTTTATACTGACATTTATCTGTCATTTATAAATATTTGAATTTGACATCTGGTTTCCTTGCTGTAGTATGGACTGTGTAATTTATTGCAACAGATTATTCTATATATTATACAGTATGTCCCCGGATTGAGTTTACAAGAGGAAAAAAAAAAATATATTTTTGATTTTACGAAAAAATGCCAAGGGAAGAAAAATTTTTGCTTGAATTAAAACGCATGTTTCAGTTATTAAAACTTTTAATTAATGTAAGGTTCTTTTATTATAACGTTTTTTCGTATTTTGTCCTCCTAATAATACAATTATTACATTGAATCTAACATGATTTTAGTTAGCTTTGAAATATTGACAAATGATTATTAAATCTAATTTCAGATAAAAAAGAGATTTTCGCCGTTTTTTTTTTTTTCTGAAATTAGAATTAAAAATCATTTGTCAATATTTCAAAGCTAACTAAAATCATAAATAAATAAATAATAAATATATCATCACGGCATATTACCCATTTCTGGGTGTGCCAGTATCTACAACACATGTAGACATCGGTAATGATGACGATATATTTACTACTTAGTTCTCGAAATACATATTTAGTTTAATTAAAAATAAATTTTAAGGTTAAGGAGTAATTTTATTAGTTACTTAGTAAGAATCAATACGAAAATTTGTAAAATATTGTACTTACTTTGTAAATAACATAATGTGGTAAAGAATTACAGTGACAAAATATGTAATTTATAAAAATCTTTCACTATTCCACATATGTTTTTAAAGAAATTTTATTTTGCACTATCATACTATCAGCCTTATTCTGGTGACCATGGTATTGAATACAATATTGTATAAAATACCATTATTGTTTTCAATACAATAATTTTCCGAAATGGTATTCCGGTAACCATTGGTTTCAATACAATGTTGTTTCCAATACAATAATTATATTCTATACGATATGGTATGAAATTAGTATTCAGGTAACCATTTATTATTAAAACGTCATTGTATACAAAGCAATTATCGTATAGATTCATGGTTTTGGTAAAGTCAAATTTCAGTTCGCGTTATGAACATTGTATAGTAGAAAAGTTCTATTTCCTGAAATTTACTCGGTAACAGTATTTTTTTGGAAAGTTTAGTGAAAAAATAGTAACTAATAAAGAAATGGTAATAATAAAAATGGATAATAATGGTTTTATTTTAATTTTTGACATGCTTGAAAATGAAAGAAATCGGTAAGTTATTAATTAATAAAAATGTAATTTGCTATAAAAAATATTTTTATTTAGACATGATTTACATATAAATAGTAGAGTTTTGCGTGATGCTAGTGATCCCTTAACTCTTTCAGAGAATGTGATGTGTTCAATAGAATCTTCAGGCTATCGCGTCAGTTTCTGATTTTATTATAGAATTGGATCCATTCTTTCCTACTTCGGAGCGTGAAGAAATTGCGAGTCCTACAAATATAAAGATACTAAAAGCTTTACAATTTTATGGTGAAGGAATCTACCATCAGTTGGCCAAAATTTTTAAATTTCTATGAGTTAGGCGTCCGTCAGTCGCAGCATAAAAGAAGTGACACAAATTATTGTCGAACATCTGAGTTTTGTAGTACGTTTTGAGGCATCCCTGGGGTTAACTGTTATTTTCGTAATAATATAAATAAATTTCTACTTGGCTGGTAGATGCAGAATTTGTAGATACTGATTAAATACCCGTATTCAGAACCGCGACGATTACGCTTCTGCACGGCCCATTTCAAAGTACATTTTAATCTTGACAGCTGTCAATTTCATCTTCAATATGTTTTCCAAAATTTTATCTTCACATACTTGTATATATTTCTTTCTTTCGCTTTTGATATTACTTTTATACTCGTTTATACTACTTGTAATTGTTGGATACGATAAATAAATTTGAAGTTGTCTTTTAGAAACCTTCTTTTTAGATGAACTCATGATTAGATTATTACACACACATTTCTCTTTGTGGATGTTTCACTTGATACACTTTTGTCATTCGCTAACGTCAAAATGTAAGCAAATGCTA
This sequence comes from Ophonus ardosiacus, assembly GCA_943142095.1. Lineage (NCBI taxonomy): Eukaryota > Metazoa > Arthropoda > Insecta > Coleoptera > Carabidae > Ophonus > Ophonus ardosiacus. Next base: position 35,173,030 of record OW964836.1, read on the forward strand.
GGTTAGGTGTCAGTCACTGTTACCAATTGTCGCATGAAATTCATCACATTTATTTAATAAAATTTATCAATATACAAATTAATATTTGCGTTATTTTACTTCAAATATCAATCCTGCGAATGTAAATGTACTAACATTGTAATATTTATTTATTTAAATAAAATAATATTAAGATTTTATTACAATTTTCCATAGAGTGACATCACTGCAAACAGGTGAATACAATATTGTATTCATTACAATACCACTTTCATAGGATTACAATGTGGACACCAGAATACCAAATCTATACGATGTCTTATAGAACATTGAAATCATTATTGTATAGATTACAATATTGCTTCGGATACAATGGTCACCAGAATAAGGCCGTATGATCGTTGTTCCGTTTCAAACAAGTTTAAAGACGAAAGATACAACATAAACGCGAGTACCTTTGTAATTTCCAGTAGTTTATGTTGACACGTATCAGTGAATGGACTTATGTATATTTCTGTGTTGTAAGTGACAATGCCCAATCTAACATTTAAAGTGAATTATGAAGATTTGTGTAAATTAAATGAAGAGCTAGGTATGAAGATAGCATCAACCAGTAAGTACTATCTTTTAAAATTAAACAATATTTGGGTTTAGTTCTGTATAAATTTATTAAAATTAACAACGTTTCGACAGCAAGGTGCTGTTTTTATTGAGGTGCTGTATTTATTATTATAAAAACTTGAAGAAGTTGTCAATCAAGAACTGAAAAGTACCTCTACAATTATTCGAATATCCAAATAATATCAGCATTACTACATTATATGCGATGTAACAAATCTATTATGCATTCGTCCACTCCATAATCTTTATTTATAAATAAATATCAGCACGGCATATTACCCATTTCTGGGTGTGCCAGTATCTACAACACATGTAGACATCGGTAATGATGACGATATATTTAGTGGTGGGATCCGGATCCGGATAGTTTTGGTTTCGGATCCAAAAATATCCGGATATCCGGATAATTGATTGTTGAAATATCCGGATCTCGGATCCAAATCTCAGTATCGGATTTTGGATCCGTATCTGAGTATTGGATTTTGGATCCGGATCTGAGTATTGGATTTTGGATCCGAATCTGAGTATTGGATTTTGGATCCGGATCCGAATATAAGTATGAGTATCGGATGGAAAAACAATCCCTTTTATGTGAAACAAGTGCACGATATAAATAAATAGGTATTTCGACACTTGCAATGAATCTGTAACCATTATTTCTCAAATTTAATCTTAATCTCGTTTTCTTTGAAGTATTTGTTGTAATGAATGTTAAAATTTTAGAACTACAGAATTCAATATTCTTAGAAATATCCTCGTATTTGCACCAGCTACCTGTCTATTTTAGAGGGGTATTATAAAATTTATTGCTGTTTACAGACCGCTGTAAAGATAAACAGACCCACTGTAACGGTTTGAATTTGAAATCACTTCCATATGTTTACCTTTACATTCAAAATGATGAATCGGATCCAGAATTTAAATTCGGATCCGGATCCGTAAACAACACATTGAATCCGGATCCAAATCAGGATCCGAATCCAAATCCGAGTTAAATTTACGGATATCCGCTTCAATATCCGAACATCGGATACCTGAGGAACCGGATATTTTGAAATCCGGGACCTCGGATCCATGTTTTGTCGGATCATCACAGCACTAGATATATTTTACCTTGTGGGCGCTTACCAGGCGTCACCTCACGGGCACTCATAGCTGGTGTGGGGTGCACCACAGGGGTCACTTTTGTGCCATTTTAAATTTGGAAATATTTGGTGTCTGTCGGGATCGAACCCGGTTCCCCCAGGTTCGCGACCAGACACTCAGACACGCGGCCACGGGACCCCATATAATCTTTATAATTTATACTATTTTACGTTTTGATATCGCTCGTATTTATTTTCTAAAAGAACAAGAAAAAAACATTAAAAATGTAATTTCATTTTACTGCAAGACTATAATAAAAATTTCCTTGGAAGTTTTCTTTGCCTCACACCTTAAATCGTTTTAATTTTTAATTCCACCTTAAGGTAACTTTCTTTGTAAAAATGTATAAAAACACTCCATTATCCTCTAAACTCATTAAATCGTCCGAGATAATTACACAAAGCAAATCTTCATTTGGAAACATTTCACATTCCGAGAATTCCTTCGAGAAATAATATTTACATAAAACTCCAGCTCAACAACAATGGACGGTAAAGCTGCTATCGTGTGGTAAATGCCGGGATTCATTAGTTAATGCACATATATGTTTCATAAATTTAATTATCCTACATTATGCATCATGATTATGCATGTGCGTCACGTATTGAACATGTGTGGGAAATGGGAATTTACACAAGGGTAGAAAAGAAAAAGAGATTAATTTATGAGGGGAACGATTACTTACAATGAAATATTGATGAGTATAATACCGTACAATATAACGCTATTAAATTGTTATGAAGAGAACTGTATTATCCTACAGATATTTTTAGATGATATCTATTTTCAATTTACTGAAAAGAAATTTAGTCTCATCGATGGTAAAAACAACTTTAAAATTTTGTTGTGGCCAGCACAATACCTCTCGTCATTTTCATATTAGGCTAATTCACAAACACTCGTAAAAAATTTAAACGGTTCATTATAATTTTTATCCAATAAAAACAGTCGACATTGAAAGAAAAATCGAAATTTTATTTGTCAAGTTTGATTCTATTTGTCAAAAATTACAACGAACCGTTTTGAAACTTTACGAGTGTTTATAAATATAGGCATAAGTATTGTATACACACAGAAAATTCTAATTACATTTATTCTTTATTTTTCATTCTATGAACACGTTTCCCCTTACTCTTCTAAATGTTCGAGATTCTTCCAATTCATTGACGAGATTAGTGGTATTTCTGAAGGGTATATGATGAATTATATGTATAGTAAGCACGTGTTTAGTTGACACTGATTGTATATATACTTTGCCTTATAAATGAATCCCCTTTCTTTTTATACCAATTTTAGAAGTAGACGGAGTCTTTTCCTCATTATACAACAGCATATTATATTACTATTACATTTCGTCATGTTCATGTACGAATTCTATATCTATCTATAATTTAAATATTTAATTAATGATAAAATAATAAATATAAAACTTATTTCCCAGAAAAAGTCTTCAGTAATGCCTGGATTCTTGACACTGACATTTATGTCAATTACAAACATTTTAATTTTTCAACTGGTTCCCTAGGCTGATTGATTCATTATACAATGGGTTATTTTAAATATTTATAATTCAATCTATCTCTAAATCTATAGAAGATATAATAAAAATGTCCAATGTACTGGATAGAGAAACAACACACACACACACACACACACACACACACACACACACACACACACACACACACACACACACACACACACACAGATACACATACACACACGCGCACACGCAAAGAGAGAGAGAGAGAGGGAGAGAGAGATCATTGTAAAAATGTTAAAATCGGATTCTAGCGACCTTCAATCATGTTTATTCAGTAAAATCTGGATAAGCGATACAGCACGTCTTTCCTGTGCAAAGAGAACTGCTTGAATATGTTCGGAATGTTTTTCTATTGTGTTAGGCCATAAAAGGTCGTAAAATCACTATTTTACTTTTAACGCATTGCGGTATATAAGAAAAAGTATATATTTAACATACCGCAACGTAGGAATTGTGAATCGACCTGCATTCCTAAGGCTTGCTAAGATAAATAGTCCAGACTATACCTATATATTTACTATTCATTCTCTCTGAACAAACCCAATACCATTTATCAATTACCCATTTTATTTTAAACCAATAACTTCTTATTTTCCTTAACCTACCCTATATGTCTTTATAAATCCCACACTCCCAATAGCCCATATTTCCTCTTCCGGCTATTCTAAACATCTCTGTCCCATTTACCCGTTTGGTTACACGGTATCACCTTCCAGTCGACACATTGCACTCGGGAGACCGCGTAGCGCTAGGTCAGCAAGTCCTCGCCAACCTAGACTCGGCAACCGGGCCGAGGCTGGGATAGAGATTTACAGCCCTTGAGGAATGATGTCTATCTCCCCAAGGAAGAGGTTCATTTGAGTAAAAGTTATGGAGATTTTGATTTAGGGATGCGAAATGAGAATATACTACGGAAGAACGGAAGGAGTGTATTGGGAGAATATTGGGAGGAAGATGAGATATGGTTTGTTTGACAGATTTTGGGGAGAAGTAGACTGTATATATTATGGTTAGTAAAGGCTGGTTTATGTAAGCTGTAAACTTATGCATTTACCTTAGATTTAGCATTATGACTTTGCATTAAACTTTACATTTCGCTGTCCGGTTTATGTACTTCTTATAGAAATTTTTCAAAGGAACTTTTGGAATGGAATTTGTAAAAAAAAAAATAGTATATGTTCGTGTTATAATTTTATTGGATATATAGAATCTTTTTTATAGCATTTATCTATTTTTATTTCAATACTTTTATTTCTAAAAATTCACACAGTTGTTCAAATACACTAAAAATGCGTACACTTACGTAACATTCTCTTTATAATCAAATAATATTACTACCAAGTTAATATCTTTATCCATTTTTGAATTATTGCCCCAAAAGTCAATATACCCCACATGGGGTCCAGTGGCCGCGTGCCTGAGTGTCTGGTCGCGAACCTGGGGGAACCGGGTTCGATCCCGACCGACGCCAAATATTTCGTATTTTAAATGGCACAAAAGTGTGTGCACTCTCCACGCCAGCAATGAGTGCCCGTGAGGTGACGCCTGGTAAGCGCCCGCACGGTACAAATATGTCATCATCATTACCGATATCTGCGATAAAGCAGATTGTGGCACACTCAGAAATGGGTAATATGCCGTGATGATATATTTATTTATTTATTTATTTAGATAAAAACTTTAAAATTTTCAAAAGATAAATACTTCTCAATGCGCTGATTCCAAATTTTGAAACCGCAGGGCGATATCTCATTTCGTTCTCGAGATATTTAGATTTAAAGTTTTGCTCAAAACTGCCCATAGTAACTCTTTTATACTCATAGAATAGAGATGAACATCTAGAAGGTTCACAAAAAAAAAAAGTTACTACGAAATATTGTTGCTCTTGACGAGTTCTATAACTGGTTAAATTTATTGTACTTACTTCTGTTACACCCTGTATATTATGTGCTTTTAATAATTATATGCATAATGTATTCGGTTTGGAAATAATAATAGCTTTGTTCGATGACATGTACTAGGCCGCCCTAGTGTTAACTTTCTTAACATGTTTTATGAGAAACGGGCAGCTTCTGGCAGGCTGTTCGATGACAAAAATTTTAAGAACTAGTGCTCACGTTTCTGACCTGACTCGCGAGGTGGTGTAGAAAGTGCAGAGTAGGAATGGGGGTAACTAAATGTTGTTCGGTACACATTTTAATTCTATCCTATCTACACATCTGTTTATTAACCTAAAATTTTACACATTGAAAAAATAAAATAATGGATTCAGAAATTGTATATTCTCTTTGTTTTGTTATATAAAGAATTAATTAATATATCTGTCTCCAATTCTGACGAATAATCAAGTGATGATTGATCTTCATCAGAATCGTTTATTAGTTCAAACATTATGCTCTTTAAAACAGACATTTCTACAGTCACTTCTTTGCAGCTTTATGATATGACTGTGTTTATAAACAACCTAACCTTTTACACCTTTGGCTATGCTTGGCTTGATTACTCACAGCTGAGCAAACTTGCCCAAATATACACTAGTGTGTTTTATGAAACCACAAGAATTAGACTGAACTAGTGTACACTACACTGCCTGCACTATTCTGCTCTGCACTTCAAGCACTTCTCATCGAACAGAGCTTATAATTTAGTTAGTTTTACTCGGAGATTAGATTTAGTTGATAAAAACAAAGTGGCATTTGAGTATATTTAATCAGAGAATTCTATTTTCATACGGGTCTCTAATCATCGGATTTAAATGTAGAACCCCGTCCCGTCCCGTCTGTATTTGAGCAGGGTCGAACATCTTGAATGTTTGTTCAGCTAGTCAGCAACTTGGAGTTTAATTAATACTTTAACACCTTTCGCAATTCACGTTGAAGGTGCCATGCTTTGCTAGCTAATACATGTATTTATTCAAACTGCTCGCTACGCGCAGCCTTTCGTACTTTAGATGTGGACAAAGTTTGCTTAGCAATCAACAGAAGGCAAGGGTAAGAAGTGAATTGATCTTCACTGTTTGCCTCGAGTAATTTGACAAAGGGTGGTTGTTTTCAAGTGTGATTAAAAGTCAAATTAGAAACAATGGGGAGGCCTGAATCACAATCAGAACTTTGATTGGGGCACACGAATAATCTTAAGTTTCAAGGATGCACATACATTTTAAACATAGTGTAACAAACCAGGTTTGTTTAAATACTTCCCAGAAAAAGTCTTCAGTAATGTCTTTGGCTTTTCGACACTCACATTTATTTGTCAATTACAAACATTTTAATTTTTCCACTTGTTTTCCATGGGCTGTAAGATACATTTACAATTTATAATTTTATATATTTATATCTTTAACTCCATAGAGGATATAATAAAAATCTGTTGTGGCCAGCACAAGACCTCTCGCCATTTCCATATTAGGATATATAAGTATTCTATTGCACTTCGCTTTCGAACTGTTTTATAACAAAAAATTACAGAACTTTATTCAAATATTGTTTTTTATTGTATTTAACATGTCTTCTGCACACATATAATTCTAATTATATCTATTTTTCATTGTATGAGGAAGTTTCTAAATGTTAGAGATACTTCCAATTCATTAACCAGATTGGCGGTATTTCTGATGGATATATGCATTTTACCACAATTTTACCTATAATTTCAAATATTTAATTAATAAAACAATAAGAAAAGTTAAATATACTTCCCAGAAAAAGCTATCAGAATGTCACTAAAACTGTTGATATTTGACAATGGCATGTGTCATGTTATAAACATTGAAATTTATCAACTGGTTTCCTTAATGCCTTGGCCTCTGCGATTAGTTTACTCTATAAATTATATAGTCTTTATCTCTATATCTATACAAGATATAATAAAAATTTTAAATATATTAGATGGAGAATTTTATGTTCTTCAATATTTAATAAAAAAAACTCCCAAAAAATTTTATTTAGAAGAATTTTTTTAAGAAACTACTACGTCCGGTTGTTCAAATGTTACCAAAACCTTTTCAGCTCTTCCCAGGAATGTCAGATTGAAGAAACTGCAGTTAAATATTTTTTAAGTCTTATAGTTTTTGAGGAATCGTGTCTACAACATCCAGACATACACATATACACACATACACACATCCACACACACACAGACATCATTTTAAAAATGTTATAATCGGATTCTAGGGACCTTAAATCGTGCTTATTCAATAAAATCTGGATATGCGAATTTTAGCATGAATCCAATACCTCTCTTAGCGAGAGGTAAAAATTTTAAATGTATCGTATAGAGATTTTTATATTCTTTAATATTAGTAATAACCTAATAACTTATCCACTAAAATCTGGATATACGATTTTTAGCATGATTTCAATACCTCTCTTAGTGAGAGGTCATTATTCCTATATTATGAAGAGTTCTTTTTTTTATGGTGTCCCGTGGCCGCGTGCCTGAGTGTCTGGTTGCGAACCTGGGGAAACCGGGTTGGAAGCCGACAGACGCCAAATATTTCCAATTTTAAATGGCACAAAAGTGACCCTTGTGGTGCACTCTCCACACCAGCTATGAGTGCCCGTGAGGTGACGCCTGGTAAGCGCACACATGGTAAAATATATCGTCATCATTACCGATGTCTACATGTGTTGTAGGTACTGGCACACCCAGAAATGGGTAATATGCCGTGATGATATATTTATTTTTCTTTTTTCTCAAAATGTTTGTTACATACGTTATTACAAACGTCAGCCATTTCATTATGTAATAAAGCAATTTAATACTATAATAATATTATCATCATTGGAAAGTTTATTTTATATACACTTTAAAAATGTTACAAAATAATAGCAGTAACATTAACATTTTTAAAGTGACTATAATTCCGGAACCGGAACATATAAAATTCTTAATACACCATCTCCTAGGTCGTAATTCGGTATAATAAATTTGGTTATGTGGAAAAAGTCACTAACTACCTCAATAAAGGATATATTACTTGCACATGTTTACATTGATCACCCTACACGATAGATACGTTAAAATTTAAAAATAGATTTAAAAAATCTGATGTGGCCAGCACATTACCTTCCGTCAATTCTATGCATTTTGTACAAATCATATAACAAAAGTTCCTTGGAAAAGGTTCTATATATCCAGTAAAACTGTAATACGAACTATTTTCTACAAATTCCATACCGAAAGTCCCTTGGAAAAGATTCTATAAATCCAATAAAATTATAACACGAAATTGCACTTGATACTCATACATCTGTCAATTCGAATTATTTGAATATATCAGCTGTTTCCATAATTATAGCAAAGCTGGCTGATTAATGACAGTTAATTTCTTTATAATTCCACAACATTTTTATTATAACAGGTTTTGTGTAAAAAAATTTTTCATATCTCGTTTAAACGGCTAATTTTTACCGCCACAATGACTGCATAGGCTCCCGCCGATTTTCTGCTAACGCTCAATAGATGGACGAGATACAAAAGTCTATAAAATATAGAAAATGCTTTACGATACGATAAGGTAAACAATAATAATTGTATTTACAATTTTAATTAGTTTAAAATAACTATTCACCTCAAATACTTTTAAATGTAATGTTAGAATTTGAATGTGCTGCCATATATTACTACTAAACTGTAAAACCGTCCCGAGCCTTTACGTCAAAAATTTGGCAGCGTTTCAAAAAAATGGAAACATATTTAAACATTTAGTTAGTGTTTTCATGAATGTATTCTAATATATTTTAGTGTACTAGTGTTATTTTTCATTATTTTGATAATGGTGGAAACCCCTATTATAACCAAAATCTAATCAGCTCTTCATATGGATGTAAGGAAGAGGAATACGAAAGAAGTATAATTTTTAGAATTGTAGTATTGGAGTTATCGTCGGAGAAATTTTTGTCACACACACACACACACACACACACACACACATACACACACACACACACACACACACAGGTAGAGAGAAAAAGACACTCAGAGAGACACACACACATCATCGTAAAACTAGTAAAATCGTCTTCGAGGGACCCTAAAACGTGCTTATTCATTAAAAACATTAAAGGTGATGGTAGGTAAAAATATTTTTGCCCTCCTGAAGTGTAATGGGTACTTTACAATTGTATACACAGCAAGTGTAACCTACATTTTACGCTTACTGTGTTGTAACTTGTCTAACTATGCGGTAAAATAATCAAAATACACTGGACGTTTATGGGCATTTAGAAAAGAAATCATCTTTACTATAATAAAGTTCATGTAAAAAAGTACTACCTACTTAAGTTATTTTTTACTTTAACATTTCCTATATGTAAAATTAATTTATATAAACCAAAATCACGGCAGCGACATCTGTCATTATTGTAAAAATCCGCCGTTACCGACATAGCACCGATCGATATACCTGTCAAATACACGAGGCAAAAATTGCTGAAATGTCAAATATCGGCACCTACCTATTATTTATTACGAAGAAAAAAATGAGCAAATAAATATATTATCAATCATAAACAACATCTATTATTACAAATAAGTACTCTAATGAAGGTAAGTAAAATCAAATTAGGAAATTGACTTAACCCCAGTATTTTAAACTAACCCTTTTCAGAAGTACAACCTATCTCACTAAAAAAAGTGATTTTCATTATCGTCGGCCAAAAAATTTGATACAATTCTCGTGCGTGAAGTATTTTACAGCGCTTCAGCTAATAAGGCACTCGCCTTAAGGGCTCGTGCCTTAAACAAAGCTATCGCGCTGTAAAATACAACTTACACGCACTCGAATGTAAATAACTATTAAACTAAAATTGGAATGGTGGGACGTTATACAAGTATATTTGTTGTGCTCAAGTATTTTTCTTCTAAAAATAGCGGCATTAAACATCAAGATTAAACCGATTTCTCATGCTAAACTCCTAAGTTAGCATTACCTTGGCGCTGCGTTCATGTTTATGGTAAATAATGCAAAAAGTTTTAGTTTTATTCTCAGTACATAATGTGGAAAATACAAGTAAATATTGTCGCAATACTTGGCTCATAGGAGAAAAGGGAACTATTATGCAGAACAATAGTAGAGGTAGAAGTAATATTGCAGTATGTAAATTTAAACAATACAGTTAACCGGTTTTCTTCTTGTTGCAAACAACGTATGTTTTCTCACTAAATGAAAGTTATACTATGCTCTTTGCCCCGTAGGCGAACTTCGTCACAACATTTAATTTCTAAATGACTTTTCATTTTGCACGCTTAGTATTTGCTTGAACTTTACAGTCTTATTTTGACCCTAAACTAACAATTAATTATTAAAATAATGACTCGCAAACAAAAACAAACTTTGAAAATTAATTTCAGTTCCAACCAGTTCCTCAAACATAAAACATCAACATTTACAAAAGCTACATAATCCAGAAACTTAAATCCGCCGTCGAAAATTAGTCTGAAAATTTAAACACAAACTTGGACCTGACGAGGGATGCTTGTGCCTATATAATTTCATGCATGGTTAAATCTTATTACACAATGGACATAAGAATAGCCAACAGTGCATGTGAAAAGATAAATGTTCAAATCCCGAACGAATTAATAATTATTTATTTGAAAAATTCTCATAAGAAGAATATCCCTATACATGAATATAGTCAGCTATAATACCCCGAGGACATTAGAGAATTATTGCAGCTTCAACGCAAAATTAACGTGCACTTTATTCTAAAGAATTATTGCCCCAAAAGTCAATAAACTCCATATTCAGATAAAAACTTTAAAATTTTCAAAAATCTAATTATTTACAATCAAATAATATTACTACCAAGTTTATATCTCTCCCCATTTTTGAATTATTGCCCTAAAAGTCATTATACCCCACATTTAGATAAAAATTTCAAAATTTTCAAAAATCTAATTTTTATGTATCTAGATACTTATCAATGCGCTGATTCCAAATTTTAAAACCGCAGGTCCTTATCTCGTTTCGTTGTCGAGATATTTAGATTTAAAGTTTTGCTCAAAACTGCCCATTTTTGGGTAATAACCCAAAAATGGGCCGAGATATGAATTTGGCGACAACACCATTCGATTCTACAGATAAAAATACATAAGTATAGAAATTTTCATAATTTTTGTCCAACCGGTTCATTTTTTATTAATAAAAGCTTGAAAACCCCTGAAAACGGCCAAAATCTGAAAAAATCGTAAGGGGTACACCTTAGATTTTTGCAATTTTTGGACATTTTCAGTTATTTCGCTTTAGAGATTGTATGCGGTGTTCAAAAATTATGAAAATTGGTATACTTATGTAATTTTGCCCGTAGAATCGAATGATGATATCTCCAAATTCATATCTCGACCCATTTTTGGGTTATTACCCAAAAATGGGCAGTTTTGAGCAAAACTTTGAATCTAAATATCTCGAGAACGAAAAGAGATATCGACCTGCGGTTTCAAAATTTGAAATCAGCGCATTAGGAAGTATCTAGATACATACGAATTAGAGTTTTGAAAATTTTGAAGTTTTTATCTAAATGTGGGGTATATAGACTTTTGGGGCAATAATTCAAAAATGGGTAGAGATAGAAACTTGGTAGTAATATTATTTGATTGTAAAGAGAATGTTATGTAAGTGTATGCATTTTTATTAGAGTATTGAAATAAAAATGGATAAATGTTATGGAAAAGATTCTATATATCCAATAAAATTATAACACAATTGTAATGTAGCCAAATTTGCAGGGAAGCCGGAAAAAATAAATCGCGTTATTTAATAGCTATACCGTGTATTTCGGATGAACAGTTCAATAGAAGAAATAAAATATGGAAATACATTCCACAAAAACTTTTAGTTCTGGCGTGTTTATTGCCTCGTTCCATCTTGCGTGAAAGTATGTTAGATATGTGATCTAATATCAAATATAAAGTTATTTAAAAGCTCGAGACTTCTACTCGTACATGTGAATAGCGTTGGTGTGAAGGCACGTTATTCAGGAATGTTTGGCCCGGTCTATTGATTTGAATACGGCCTTCTTCCCGTTTCTTCCGCAGATAGGCAGATAGGCCTTTGGTCGCGCATGTTTAAGCTCGCCTGTCAGCGAAATCGCCATGATTTACCTCCCACACATTAATCATACCGGGCCACGGCCTACCGCGAGATAACCACACAGTTTCATACATCACGAATTTATTTTACAAATTTTCTGATCCGAAGAATATTCGCGGATGAATGGGTATCGATTTTTAAGCAATGAACTGGAAGTAAATTATCAGTCTAATGTATATAGCAGAAGAGAGCTATCGTAGAAAAAGATCACAGTTTTAGAAATTTGAGTTGTTATAGGTAATTATTAATGGTTGTATAGTAGAAATTACATTAATCAAATTTGGTTGATAAAAATGGACAAGCTTGGGTGAAGCAACTTATGCCCATATTCATAGTCAGTACTTCACCTCGACTCATACTTGAGTATGCCTTGAGAACCAGATTTCGTTTCATAGTCGGTACTTGTTTCTTCACTCGTACTTCGATCGAAGGTTTACTTGAGGCGAGTTCCAAGCAACCTTGAGTAATGCTCAAGTAATGATTGATGCTTTTTTTTTTAAAAAAAAAAGGTAGACTTGATCAACATATAAAAAATCTGATGTGGCCAACACAAAACCTCCCGCTATGTAATTTTTATTAATTTAAATACATACCTACTACTAATAAAAAAAAATATTTTAAATTTATCTGTAAAATATATATAAAAAGTATTAATGTATTCCTGTAGAAAATTCAAAAATCTTTAATTTTCATAAGACATAAAATGCGAAAAAATGGCATTTAATGAAATATTTTGAAGAAAAACCATTATGAGCTTCAGGTAAAGGGCCATTTCCGGTTATCCGATTTATACCAAAATCTAATGGCTTCTTTTCATATTAGAATAGGATAGAAATACAAGGTTTCAGAATTTTCTGAATGATAGTATTTGAGTTAGAGCGAAGACAAAATCCGTACACATATACACACACACACACACATACATACATACACACATACACACACACATATACAGATATCACCGTGAAAATGTTAAAATTGGATTCTAGGGACATCAAAACGTGGTCATTTACTAAAATCTCGATACGTGATTTTTAGCACGATCCCTATACCTCCCTTACCAAAGGTAGCGGGAGGTAAAAATTATTTTTAAATTTATCTGCAAAATATATAGAAAAAGTATTAATGTATTCCTGTAAATTAATTAATTTCTATAAGACATAAAATGCGAAAAAATGGCATTTAATAATATTTTTTGAAGAAAAACCATTATGAGCTTCAGGTAAAGTGCCATTTCCGGTTATCCGATTTACACCAAAATCTAATAGCATCTTTTCATATTAGAATAGGATAGAAATACAAAGTTTCAGAATTTTCTGAATGATAGTATTTGAGTTAGAGCGAAGACAAAATCTCTACACATGCACACATACATACATACGTACATACAAACACACATACACACGTACAGACATCATCGTGAAAATGTTAATATTGGATTCTAGGGAACTTAAAAAGTGGTCATTTAGTAAAATCTCGATATGTGATTTTTAGCACGATCCCTATACCTTCCTCACCAAGGGTAGCGGGAGGTAAAAAGTATTAATGTATACCTGTACAAAATTCAATAATCTATAATTTTCCAATGATATAAAATGCGAAAAAGTGGTATTTAATGGTATTTTTTGAAGAAAATCCATTATGACCTTCAAGTAAAGTGCCATTTCCGATTATCCGATTTACACCATAATTTAATGGCTTCTTTTCGTATTAGAATAGAGTAGAAATACAAGGTTTCATTTTGATTTTTAGCACGATTCCTATACCTCCCTTACCAAGGGTAGCGGGAGGTAAAAAATGAAGCGTGACATGAAAAGGAAGAAAATTTCATGCTGCTGTGCATAGTATGTGTTCGTGTTACGATTTTATGTGATATTATATAAAATCTTTTCCAAAGAACTTTTGGTATGGGATTTGTACAAAATACATCGAATTGACGGAAGATCTTGTAGTGGCCACAACAGATTTTTTAAATATGTAACTAAAATACAGTTATTTTCTAAAATAAATTTTGTAATTTTATGATAAAATGTAACAACTTATTCATATAAATTTGGAGTGTACGAAAAATGTCAGCCTAAAGTGTATATAAATTTTTAAACCATTGCCCCGGAAATTTTGCTGAAGTGCTTCATTAAAAATAAACTTTTCAAATTGGAAACAAAACTTTTAATTATCACTTTCGTACATTTGCATAAAGTGTATCAAAAATGTATCTAGTTCACGTAATAACGTAAAGTTTAAAGTCCTTACGAAATATTTTATGAGTCTATAAATAGCTATCTATGTTTATTATTTTACAGTTGAAGGATACGTCAGACGGTATCTTTCTTCTTATTATTCTTATTCGATACGGAATATTCTGATAGCTACTTTACCACTATTCTTCACGACTGCTTAGGGAATCATAAAATTTCACCAAAGAAAAGATAGAAGATTTCCAGCAAGTTCTTATCACAGAAACTAAGGCAATAAATATATCAAATATCCTACATATTTCTACAAAGAAATTTATTCGAAACGTAGATAATATAATGTATTGATTATACATAAAGTGTGCATAAAACTGTAATCCAGTAATGCAACAAATATTCAAGCTACATTCATTTCGTGCATATTGTGATCTATGAAAATTCTTGTTTCAAGATTTCACCATTACGACAATTCGCAGTGTCTTTTTCCATCTTCATTTTACGATTAACTCAAAATGTATGCGTACTTACAAATTATTGCTTTTTCGGCCTTTCTAGACAGATAAATGTTTATAGTTCTCGTCACAAAGAATTGAGCTTTATTGCCCAAGAATTAAGTTCACAGAGAAACCTAAAACTTCTGCCCATCATCATAAATAATAAGACTGAATACTATCACTGTTTTGCACACAAAACTACAGTAATTTGCGATGTACCGTACTAAACTATTCCATTCTAGTGTTATAGAATAGCGGCGGTTAAGCTGTTTATGACTATCCCTCGATTTTTGGTGACAAAAACTATAACGCTTTTAGTGATAATAAATTTTAACCATTTCAAATATAAAAAATTCTACTCCATCATATACGAGCCTAGACTCAAAATAGATTGGCCGGTTTACATTTTCAACTAGAGATGCATTCGGGCCGAGCCGGATCGGGCTTTGAAGTTTGGATCGACTCGGCCCGAAAATAAAAATTGCCAAAGCTCGAAATTGGGAGCATCCGACATTCCTAATTTTGGTTTTTATGAGAGGCGAAATGTTTAACTTTTTTCGTGCCAAATTTATAAAAACTTCTACATCCTTATAACTTTCGACATTAGTTAATATAAGTTGTTAAAAAAGAGACACTTCTAGTGTAAGTTTGTTATAAAAATTATGGACTTACGAGTATTTAACAATTTGTTTCCCAAATCTTATACAAAAAGATATCATTTACATAAGGATTTTTTTATCTAACTTTATTTCTACTCAAAAATAAGATAAGAAATCATTATAGTAGAAATAAAAATCACTTTTATTTAAGAATACGAATAGTAACAATAGTAATAATAACAACATGACAATAGCATTATTATGCTTTAATGAATAACCTTGAATTTTTGAAGTAAAATAACATTTTTATTATTAAGATGTGAAGTATGTTGTTATTAAATCATTTTGACCCTTTTCAACTTCATCCATTTTCATTAAAATATTAAGGAAACTGTGCATTTCATTGAACTATAAGATTTTTCCAGCCGGCCCGAAAAGCTCGAATTTTCGGGTCGGGCCAAAATCAAAAGTCTGACTCGCCTCAACTTTTGCAAATGATAAGCCCGATTCGGCCCGATAGAAAATATCTTCGGCCCGGCTCGCTGATTGACCCGAAATCGAGGCGGGCTTCGGGCCGGGCAGGGCCAAAGCTCGAGATCGAGTGCATCTCTATTTTCAACAAAATGCCCGTTAACAAAACTTACGCAAATGGTGAGAAAGTTAAAAATTTCTTTCGACTATATACTTCATTTCACGTAAAAAAAAATAGTATAGGTTTCTATAGGGATATAAATTATAGATTTTAAACTTATAAAAACTGAATAATCTAGCGTACTCAGGCGAGATCTCTTGAATCTTTTAGTCGTTACAAAAATATATACAACAATATGTAGGAGCCACAAAATGAAAACAATTAAGGCGCAGGATTTTTCAAAAAATACGCAAAATAAATTTTAAAACTCGCCAAAGAATCATGGGGCAAGTCAACTAATCTTCATCGTATAGAAGAAAACGGGCCACTAGCTCTATAAGTAGACTTTTTGTTGCATAATTTTTATTTTAAGTTACATATTGTGAATGCCCAAATTTTCTCCAGAATTATAACAGAAAATCTTTGATTGAAAAATAATGACAAAAAGACTTTCTGTTATAATTCTGGATTATATAAGAAAAAATTTTTATAACATGTAACTGCTGAAGATGGACAAATACATGTCCGAAACGTTCAATTTTAGATAAAGACAATTATGACTGCTAGTCATAATTATTGGAACCTATGGCCTGTTTTTTCTTTTATTTAAACTTTGACAACGTTCCCGAAATATCCATTTCTGTATTATATTGTATTTATAATTTAGATTTTAAAATATAAACTCACTTAAAACGCATACGATGGTTTATGAACGATTTACGAATTGAGATTGAAATTTTGATTTGGAAATATAACTATATTTTATATTTCCAAATGTAAATTTCAAAGTCGATCAATCACAAGAAAGAACTATTAAACATGGCGTAATTATGCTTCATCCGTCAGCTGTCTTTTCTGTTTGTGAGTTGTTGACATTTTGAAGATTGACACAAAGGAACAAATTGATATTTTGTTTTTTGTTAATATTCAGTATTCATGAACAACGTAATTTGTACAACAAAGCAAATGAACTGAACAAAAATAAAAACGTTTGTGTAATTTTAAATCTCAATACGAGACACACTCATACGAATATATTTGAAACTATGGTACTGCCCGTTAACGGACTTTCTACGTTTTTTAAGTTATGTTTGATTAAATTTCTTTATTACACAAATCAACAATAGTAAAAAAAACATTCCCGATATTAGTATTACTTGCTCATTAGCGTCTAACAAAATCATGGTTATGAAAATAAAATTGTAACCTAAAATCTGAACTGATAACGTCAAATGATAAGCATTGATTAGTCAAATGATTGATACATATTCGTCAGATCAAGAATTTCAAAATTGAACATGTCAGAGAGAAAATTGTAAATTTGAAATCAAAATTTCAAAATGTAAATATATAAATTAAATTCATCATTAACCACCCCTTACTCGTTGCTCTACTCCCGTCCTTGGCCCACAAGGGCCTTCTTGCCAAAGATGATATTATATTGATTTGGGTACGAATCTGCGAATATGAACTGTTCGCAACCACTAAAACTTGGAAACTTTTCACGGAGTGAACCCGAAACAAGAATTCGTGTATTGTTTCACTCTATCGATCGCACTCAAAGCTCGGGGCGTTTTTAGATTCTGAAGTTTTATGTTCGTGCGTGAAAACAATAAAAGAGCATTCCAGTTTTAAAACAAAATTTGAATACTCGTATGAATGCATATATGCAAACGGAGCAGACAACAGACTACGAATTCGTATACAACGCTTACGTAAATTTTCGACTTGGCGTTTCTTTGCATACGTTACAATAAGTCATATGAATAAAAACAAAATCTTCGCAGACAAGTACAAGAACTCTTGAATGCCATCACAATTCACAGGATGTTTTGCTGGATTTTTCAGAGAGTACTATTGTTTTATAAATCTGTTACGCGAAATGGCAGGGATTCGCTTTGCTATTGTACCAATATAAAACTAACTTTTCTTTTTCAAATAAACATAATTTACAATTATGTACAATTTTTGGCAATTGAAATGTAGCAGAATAATCATCATAACGGCTGAAAATACACAGACGTAGGAACCCAGGGTGGGTAGAGGGGGCGTTGCCGTCTTGTAAATTTTGGTGTATCTTTACATGTAGCAAAATCTTCGATGACTGTAATTCTAGTAGTTTAAATTCGATTCAAATTTTAATAATTCAATAATAGGCCCATAAACCATAACAAAAAATAATAAAATGTACACTTTATCCTTAAAGTACTACTCAGTAAATAACGACTAAGATAAAAACATTTTTTTAATAATTACTTTTGCGAGATATTTGAAGTTATTTCCAGGGGTACAGATGACGTCACACTATTGGTATCTTTCTCGCGCAGCCTACTATAGCTATAGGATTCTTTAAAAATCAAATGCAGCAATACAAAAAACAATTATGACTTTTTGATACCACCAATTGCTTCAAAATTAAAAGAACTTTCATTTAGGTCCAGTTGTACAATCAAGGGTTAAAGCAAGGGTTAGTAATTAACAGCTGGTTAGTCAAAAAATGTGTTGTACGATAACGGGTTAAGCGTAACCATAGCTCTTAACCAGAATATTTTTAACTTTTGATGAAATGAGGGGTTAATGATTTAACAAAGTGTTAACGCATGACATTTGACGTTTGTTGAACTACTTGTAATGGCTTTTCGGTGACGCTTGGTAGTTGAATCTGATTCTGAAGATGAATTATTAGAATATGTTTTTAAGAAGTAGGAACTGATGCGATCACAACACAAGATAAAGTAAATAAATAAATTATTATATAAAGTGCATGAAGTATTCTTGGTTATTGGATAAAAGAAATAAGCAGGAATGCAGTCAATGTATAAAATTTTATTTAGCCAAAAACCGACGATTCGCTTCCTGTGGAAGCTACTTCAGGGCGAAAGACTAATATTTTTAAATAATTTGTTACACTGGTTAAAAAATGATTTTAAAATATTCAGCAGGAAGTGAAACAACGGCTTTTGATTAAATAAAATTTTATACATTGACTGCATTCCTGCTTATTTCTTTTATCCAATAACCAAGAATACCTCATGCACTTTATATAATAATTTATTTACCTTATCTTGTGTTGTGATCGCATCAGTTTTTTTATTCTCTATTATATCTTTTTACTGGGCGACAAAATCCACTAATTTTAAACAATCATCTTGCGTAAAATTAGGTATTCTATTATGCTTAGTTTTTGATATTATGTAATTTTAATTTTTATAAAAACTGACGTATATGTCAAAATTGCAATAAAATAAAATTTATGTTTTGTTTTATATAGTATAATTTGGAAAAAGTGATCCAGTGTTAATTGACAAACTCTAGGTAACCTTTAGAAAAATAGAAATGGTACAACTAATTGTGTTTTTTAACCAGTGGTTAGGTTAACTGTATGTTACGTAACCGTAGATACTAACAGCCATATTCATAGTAAAATAGAAAAGCCAGGTCTAAACACGAGTTTAATAGTTCAGGTTTAGTCTAAGACCAAAATGCCCTATTCATAGTAAAATTTGTGCCAAGTTTAAATCTGGGTTAAAAAGATCTAGATTAAACTCATCGATCTACTAGGACTTGGTCTTTTTCGATATCCGCCATGCGCAGTAGCACAGTTTGTGACAGTTGTCAGATGATAATTATTTGTTTTTAAACCAATCTACAAAATTAAACTTGTATGCAGTTGGCATTTAAATAATTGTTATAATTTGAAGGTTCATAAGAGAAATACAGAAAAATGCGTAATATTTCTTTTTACTGTGATATATTCAGACTTAAATGAGTAAGCGAGAATCTAATTGGACATAAAATGAAAATAATCTGCTTTTGGAGCAAGTGAAAATCCATGCAAAGGTTATGAAAAATAAAACTGTAAATAGTGCAGCCAATTCCAAAAAAAGAAGCTTGGAAAAGTATATTTCATATAATATATTTGCGGCTTACGGTTTTGCAAGGAACAAAAAGGAAATAAAGGAACAATGAAAAATAATGACGATGACAGCAAAGTAACTACAAAAGCAGTAACATCAACCCCAAAGAATTAAATTTTATTAGTTATAATCTTTCATACAGCATGTATTTTATTTATGAATCATGTTTGCCTGCTATTTTAATAAACTTTGTTAATTAAAATGTTTCTATATAGTTCCGTCTAAATATATTTCTTGTGTCATTATCCTGTCTTTCGTCGTTTTGTTCTTCATTATCCGGTTCATAGGAATCTCCGCTACTTACATCATCTATAAAGAAATAATATAATATTAATAAAGTTATTTTACTTCCCAATAATAAATATACCGTCTCTATCATCCAATGTTTCACAGCTATATTGTGAAGAACTGCCAATGCAATAATGCTAACTTTAGCTGTTTCTAAAGACATCTGCATTCTAATTAAAAAGCATCTAAATTATTTTTCCATTGGCCGAATTATCGTTCTACAACGTTTCTGGTTCTGATGTGTGCTTCGTTGTAGTAAAGCGAAGATCTGGAATAAGCATAAAACTCCGATGATGGATATCCATTGTCTCCTATGAGGATTCCATTGATTTCACTAGATTAACATAATTTAATATTATTAATATTAGAATTTCGTTTACATAAATGTCTGCCTGTTGTATAATGTACCTAAAATCGTGGCTTCAAGTTGCAATGATTCCATATTCTTGAATCTTATGCACTGCCCCTCCATCGTGCAACAATATCCCAGATCTTGGCATTTGAGTCACAAACAACCTACAACCAAGTAATAACTGTTACACAGGGTATTAATTAAAAAGCGGGCCATAGGCGTCTAACATGGGAGCTTATTATTTTCTTTTTACGTAATGTAATATATTTTCGTGATAAAATTAGACAATTACCCATGTATATATTTTTCTAAATTCAGTTTCGTCATATTTTTCGATGGGATTAATGTGTTGAAGATATATCTTTTGCTTCCTTCAGCTTTCAATTACATCCTGAATTCTAATCACATAATCTGAAAAATAAATTAAAAATCATTAATATAAATATATTAGTTATATAGGTAGATATATATTAATCAATAAAATAAATATCTACTTACATTTACTTCTATAATAATATTTTCAAATATAACCTCACTGGCTTTCTTCTTGTTGACAATTGAACATCTGCATTTAAACCAGCGTAAAACTAGGGGTCTGCCAGGTCTAAATATCAGACCGTATTTAAACCAGCACTACCGTTAGTCCAGTTCTATGAATAAGAGAAAAGCCGAATCTAAACTACTATGCCTATAGACCAGGTTTAAACCGGCTTATTTTTACTATGAATACGGCTGTAACTGTGTATTGTACAACTGGCCCTTTTATGTAAACAGGTGTCCTCATAGTATTAACTATTTACATAAATAGTATACATTTTAAAAAAATATTAATTACATAAAATACAAGAAAATTGCAAATCGGATATAAATATTCATAAATTTTATTACAAACTCGTAATCTTATACTTGTAATAAAAGGGGACATATTATGTTTGCTTTTGTGAAAGAACTATCAAATTTACTTTTAGTGCCAAGACATATGGTAAAATTTGTATGAAATCAAATACCTTCAGCGAACTTCTTCAGATTGATAGATTATATTTAAACATAACTTATAAAATAAATATCTATTTCATTTTCACATTTTTTCGACTTAAAATAAAATTGAATATGCACCTCAGCTATGAAGTTCCTTTTTATTACTCATGTGGTTTCCACATTCATGATAAAAAAATCTGTTGTGGCCAGCACAAGACCTCTCGCCATTTCCATATTAGGCTATATAAGTATTGTATTGCACTTCGTTTTCGAACCGTTGTTTTATAACAAAAAATTACAGAACTTTACCCAAATATTGTTTTTTATGTATTTAACATGTCTTCTGCACACATATAATTCTAATTATACCTATTTTTCACTGTATGAGGAAGTTCCTAAATGTGAGAGATTCTTCCAATTCATTAACCAGATTGGCGGTATTTCTGATGGATATATGCATTTTACCTATAATTTTAAATATTTAATTAATTAAACAATAAGAAAGATTAAATATACTTCCCAGAAAAAGCGATCAGAACGTCACAAACTGTTGATTTTTGACACTGACATGTGTCATTTACAAACTATGTTATAAACATTTGAATTTGTCAACTGGTTTCCTTAGTGCCTCAGCCTCTACGATTATAATAAAAAAAATCCTATACCAAAAGTTCCTTGAAAAATATTCTATATATCCTATATAATTGTAACAAGAACACACTATTTTTACATATCCATACTGAAAGTTCCTTTGAAAAGATTCTAAAATCTAATAAAATTTTAATACGAATACGAACGTATATTATGTATTGCACTTAACACTTCCTCCTGCTTCAACTTTGCCCTATTTTATTAGAAGTCGCTGTTTCTTACTCTTCTCTTCTACTCATTCCTGTCCAAAGCACCTTCGTGACACAATTCTTCCTCACTCAAATCTTCTGCTATACAGTCCTTCCATCTTCTCTTTTGCCTTTCTCGTACTTCTGGCATTATAAGACTCTCTGTCACTTATATCACTTTCAGATCATATACTTTCCACTTTGGTTTTGCACTTGCCACTGACATCTGTCAATTAGATTTTTTTAAATATATCTGTTGTTTTCATAATTTTTGCAAAGCTGACTGATTTTCGAAAGTTAATCTCTCTATAACTCTATATCTATTGAATATGAAGGAAAATGTATAATCGAACCGTATAGAGAATAAGATATTCTTTCTATTGATAATCACATAAAATGTCGAAAATGATATTTCACTGCAATATTTCAAGAAAAACTGTTAAGAATTTCAAATAAGGGTACTTCCGGTTGACCACTTATAACCAAAATCTAATCAGCTCTTCATATGGTTGTAAAGAAGAGGAATATGAAAGAATCATAATTTTTAGAATTGTAGTTTTGGAGTTATCGTCGGGGAAAAATTTGTCACACACACACACACACGGACACACACACAGTCACACACAGACACACAGACACACACACGGACACATACACACATACAGACATCATTTTAAAAATAGTACATTCGTATTGTAGGGACCCTAAAACGTGCTTATTCATTAAAAACTCACCACCGAATTTTTTGACCAAAAACAATACCTTCCTTTTGACTGAAGGTAAAATTTAAGTGTATTAGATGTAAAATTTTATGTTCTTCAATATTTAATAACAAAAATTTCCAAAAAATTATATTTAGAAGAATTTTTCTCAGAAACTACTACTTCCGGTTGTTCAATTGTTACCAAAATCTTTTCAGCTCTTCCCAGGAATGTCAGATTGAGGAATCCATAGTTAAACAGTTATTAAGTCTTATAGTTTTTGAGGAATCGTCCCTCCAACATCCATACATACACACATACACACACATCATTTTAAAAATCGTGCTTGTTCAATAAAATCTGGATATGCGAATTTTAGCGAGAAATAAAAATAGAACTTCATTACCTTGATACATAAATAGCTATTTACTTATTAAACACCTTTTAAAATATATTATAGAAGAATTTGATGTATTTAAATTTAATACATTTACAAGATGCCCAATAAACAAAACATCTATTATGTGTTATATGTATGTTTGCTATTATTAGCCCTCTCCCTGATACAATTTCAAATCACTATTCGTGTCTAATATATACAAAACATATGATAGCGTGTCCATTTTCCATCTAATTAAGCGTGCTCCACTCGGCCCAGTGCAGGCGGTAATTCACGGCCAGTTATAACGGTTTGTTTAATGTAATAATACGATATAACTGGCCACTGCGTCAGCTCTATGCAGGTATCTATATGCCAGCTCATGTGTTCCCTGCGATACACGTCTGAGGTATTGTTTGTATGAGCCTCATGAATAAATATGGTACATGGACGGCAGAGAGAATGCATCATAGAAAATACATGGATAGTGTTTTGAATAATGAAATTTCTTCGGTGGAGAAGATAATTAAATTAAGAACATTTCTAGTTTTCAATTTTCTAATTAAGTCTAAATAGTATATTTCTATTCATGCATGATGTGGAATATGCAGGTGAATTCGAGAATTTAACATAGAAAATAATTTTTTACCTCTGGCTAAGAGAGGTACTGTTTTCATGGTGAAATTTGCACATACTGATTTTAGTGAATAACCACATTTTAAGTTCCCTAGAATCCGAGCATAACATTTTTACAATGATGTGTGTGTGTGTGTCAACCGGAAATTCCCTTATTTGAAGTTCTTAACAGTTTTTCTTGAAAAAATGCAGTTAAATATCATTTTTACCTCCCACTACCCCAGGTAAGGGAGATATAGGGATCGTGCTAAAAATAACATATACCGTTTTTCGAGGCGCACCATTGGGATCTCGAGAACCGTAAGAGATACGAAGTCGGTGAAATTGGGGGCAAAGTTGCCTCATTGGGGGACCATCTTAGATGTGTTTTTGTTTTTCCATTAAAATGCACAGGTAACTAGATAGAAGCGAAAATGTAAATTTTGCCAATTTCGTTTTTGGCTTTTTTGTCTCTTTATTTTCACGACACATGAATTAAAACGATTGTTTATTTCTGTGATACTTGAATTAAATTGTTTGTTTCATTCTACGATACGTGATTTAATATGATTGTTGATATTTTTTTAACAATCAATTTAAAAGGCACTGTCATATAAATTCATGTATCATAAAAATAAACTCTTATTAAAATGAAAGATGTAAATTAATTGTTGTATTAAAATGTTTGTTGATAATACAATAACAAATTTTTTCTAACAAATTCTAGATAATTTTGTATTTATATTATCAACAAACATTTTAATACAACAATCAATTTACATCTTTCATTTTAATAAGAGTTTATTTTTACGATACATGAATTTATATGACAGTGCCTTTTAAATTGATTGTTATAAAATTATCAACAATCATATTAAATCACGTATCATAGAATGAAACAAACAATTTAATTCAGGTATCATAGAAATAAACAATCGTTTTAATTCATGTGTCGCGAAAATAAAGAGTCAATTTAATTCATTCATATAAATGTTACTTCATTTCTATGATACTTGAATTTTTACGTTTGTTTAGAGATTAACAACTATCATATAAATTGAACAAACATAAAATTAAACTAATATTAAAAAGAAAGTTGTGTGTTGACTATTGATTTAAAATGTTTGTTTGAAAAATTTGTAATTATATTATCAACAAACATTTTAATTCAACAATCAGTTTAAATCTTTCTTTTTAATGAGAGTTTATATTTTCGATAAGAAACACTTTGTAATTTAAGCTCAAACAGACAGATCTAGGTACAACATTTTAAAAGTTACAATAATATATGGGTATCCATAATTTACCGTACAATCTTTATTATTCAGCTGTAGGAACTCTATTCACTTTTCATTATCTATATAATAAAATTTTCAAACACATTTCTACAATTGACTCGTATAGTGCCAACTTTTCATCCCAACCATGTTTTCCTACCATTTTTCTTTAAAAGATTTTGTCACTAGGCAATACAATCGCTGAAAATAAAAATTCAGCGAGTAACCCCCGTGAATTTTTACTATTCTCCTTCAGTCGCTGAAAGTAAAATCATGTTCTTCACTAAATCCCAAATATAAAGAGACATTTCCGTAAGACGTAAACTTTATGATCTGTTCACAAGCTGCTCGGATCCTAGATTGGTGTTCGATGTAATCCGCGTTGTAAGAGGATTAGGTTTTTGTTAATGATGTAATAATTAAACTGTATCGAGTGTAACAAATTGCAGATGCTGTAATTTCTGCAATCATGTCGTTTGTTGTAAGCTGGATGCCATTATACAAAACACGATTTCTCAATATATCAAATGGAATATATATTCCTGTATGCTTGTTATAGATTCATATTGGATTGCCAATTACACTAGTAAATTATTATTGAATCTATGCAGTATTGTATCTATTATTAAGCGTTTACGTATAATACAAGGGTTAGCTCAACATGACAAAATATTAAATTTAATAATATATGTACAATAAAGTACAATACAATGGGGTATTCCACCATGACAAAAAAATGGAAAAAAAATTCAATTTAGCATAAAGTATGGCTCAATAAATAATAGTTAAAACAATGAAAACATTTTTTAAATAATTACTTTTCGAGATATTTCACATTTGCTAAAAGGGAAAATTGACGTCTGTTATTTTTCTCTCGTAGCGTACTCAGAGCAGTGTGTGTGAGAAAGACAAGTATAGGGGAAATGTGACGTTACACTGATTTCTCGAAAATAAAATACTGTTAAACTAGGAACAACTACGATTTTTTAATACTATGAATTGCTTCAAAACTGAATGAAGTTTTATTTAAAATAATGAAAAAATTGAGTGGAATACCCCATTGCGATACCTAGTGCAAGTGCCAGCACAATACCTCTCGCCATTTCCATATTAGGCTACAAATATAAGTATTGTACATATTTAACATTTGTGGTTTACAAAAAAATCTGTTGTGGCCAGCACAAGACCTTCCGTCAATTCGATGTATTTTATACAAATCCCATACCAAAAGTTAATTTGAAAAGGTTCTATAAATCCAATAAAATTATAACATAAACATACACTAAGTAAAATACACTTAACACTTCCTTCTTTCTTCTTTAGCTTTCCTCTATTTTATTAGGGGTCGCTGTTTCCTCTTCTCTTCCACTCATTCCTGTCCAACGCATCTTCTTCACACAGTCCTTCTTTTCTCGAGTCTTCTGCGATACAGTCTTTCCATCTTCTCTTTGGCCTTTCTCTGCATGTCACTTGCGAGAAACACTATACATACCAAGTTTTGATCCTATACTTTCCATATTTGGATTTGCACTTGCAACTGACATCTGTCAATTAGAATTTTTGAATACATCAGCTGTTTCCATGATAAATAGCAAAGCTGACTAATTTTTGAAAATTAATTTCATTATAATGCTTTAAATCTACATCTATTGAATGTGAAGGAAAATGTATAATCAAACCGTATAGAGAAGAGTATTTTGTTTAATATATATAATAACAAAATGTCAAAAAATAATATTTAACTGCGTTTTTTTAAGAAAAACTGTTAAAATCTTCAAATAAGGGTACTTCCGGTGGATCAGTTATAACCAAAATCTAATCAACTCTTCATATGGATGTACAGAAGAGGAATACGAAAGAATTATAATTTTTAGAATTGTAGTATTGGAGTTATCGTCGGAGAAAAAATTGTCACACACGAACAAACATACACACACACGCACACACGGATACACACACACACATACATACATACATACAGACATCATCTTAAAAATAGTAAATTCGTATTGTAGGGACCCTAAAACGTGCTTATTCATTAAAAACTCACCACCGAATTTTTTGACCAAAGACAATACTTTCCTTACCTAAAGGTGACGGAAGGTAAAAAGATTGCCGAATAAATGTTATTTTCTGTAATTTTCAAAAGTTGGCAACCCTACTCTTCACCTCAACAATGAGTGCCCGTGAAGTGACGTCTGGTAAACACCCACAAGGTACAAATATGTAATCCTCATTACCGATATCTGTGATAAAGCAAATTGGAATGGCACACTCAGAAATGGATAATATGCAGTGATGATATATTAATTTTTTATGAATCTAATACCTCTCTTAACGACAGGTAAAATACGAGGGGAGTTTTTTATGTTATCTACCTAGCTATGAAAACAACGAGTTAGAGAACAAATAAAATTTTATTTTTCTACGTAAGAACCTTTAACACTAATACACTTATTTCAACGTTTTTCTAATAAAGCTACGCCTGCAAAAAAATCTTTTAGTAATTCTGCAAAATACGATTCCACTGCGTTTTCCAAGTCATCATTCGATAAAAAGCGACTCTCTCTCAAATGTGTTTTGAGTTTTGGACAGAAATAATAGTTGGACGTGGTCAGAACTGTAAGGTGGATGTTGTAATTCGTCAAAGCCGCATTCATTGGCTACTGCTTGAACAATTCGTGCTTTATGCACCCTGCAGTTGTTGTGCAGAAGCAGCATTTTCTGAGCATAATTGTGGGGTCTTTTTTTCGCGTATAGCCGCTTTCAAGTTCTTAATAGACACTTACAAAATTGACGTCACTGCAAGAGAGATATAGAAGGTCATGCGTACAAACAAACCTCCCCTCGTTGTCTTGCGTCCCGTTCCCTGTTCCTATCTGTCATTGTATTCGCATCTGTTATTCAGTGTTAAACCTAATTCTTTATTGTGATGTGTACGTTGTGTTTAATAAAAATGAGTTTAAAACCAGAGGATGTGTCTGGGTCAACTTTTTTGTTTGATAATAGTGAAGATCATTCGATTATTCAACTAAAACGATGGCTAGAGTGTAAAGTCTACGGCTGATGACAGGTCTTTGTTTGTACGGGGTAACCATAGCAACCTTGATTTCTATGCTTCGCCGTTAGAGGCGCTCGTGCAAATTGCAATTTTGTAAGTGTCTATTGTGTCTTTGCACACATGAAAATGTCACAGCAACTTGACATAAGAAAATTGTCGTGATAGCATATTGTTTTCATAGCTAGGTAGATAACATAAAAAACTCCCCTCGTATGTCAGTACTTTAAAATAATTTTTAAATTCATATCATCATGTTTACATTTTGGGTGGTTTTCAATTATTTTAGCAAATAAAAACATCATAAAAATATTAAAACTTCCCACCACAATTCCGAGAATATTTAAAAATGTTGCAGAGCCTACTAAAATAATATTCACCTCATACAATATTCATAAACCATCCACTGAGTGTTCAGTAAACAATTCATAAACAAAAAACCCAAATATTTGCTATTCAGTATATTTTAAATAATTCATCAGTCATTCTTTTAATTATACAGTGAGAAAAAACAACAGCTACATTACAAGGGCATCCATTATATAATTAAACAGCATTTTCTCTAAAAGCCCCGGGAAAAATCAATTAACTCGCCAAACAGAACACTGGGATGAGGCATCAGTTTCATGGTCAAGTTTATATAAATTAGTTCCTGGCGACTGTTTAATCCGGGACAGGGTACAGGAGAAAGGATCAGTCCTTAACCCTGATGTGTCCGTCAAGATCTAATTGTCGTGGAAAAAGGTCCTGCGATGACGCAGGAATAGAAATGAAAGAGCAAAAAACACCGACAGGAAACTTTATTGTGTCCCATATCCTTTTCCGAAGAGAAAGAGCGTTTTATAGGCTTAAGAAATAAAACTACAAATACACCATAAATAAAATAAATAAATATATCATCACGGCATATTACCCATTTCTGGGTGTGCCAGTATCTACAACACATGCAGACTCGGTAATGATGACGATATATTTTACCGTGTGGACGCTTACCAGGCGTCACCTCACGGGCACTCATTGCTGGTGTGGAGAGTGCACCACAGGGGTCACTTTTGTGCCATTTAAAATTGGAAAATATTTGGCGTCTGTCGGGATCGAACCCGGTTCCCCCAGGTTCACGACCAGACACTCAGGCATGCGGCCACGGGACCCCATACAAATACACCATGTACTTGCTTATTACTGGGTGTACTACGAGACCAGGTTTATAATAGTTCTGCCGGTTTTTGCGTCTCGCTAAGAGAGGTATTGTAATCATGCTAAAAATCGCATATTCAGATTTTATTGGTTAAGCACGTTTTGAGGTCCCTACAATCCGATTATAACATTTTTATGATGATATCCGTATGTGTGTGTATGTGTGTGTGTGAGTGTGTGTGTGTGTGTTTGTGTTTGTGTGTGTGGATGTTGGAGCCACGGTTAGTCTAATACCATAAGACTTAAAAAATATTTAACTGCAGTTTCCTCAATCTGATATTCCTGGAAAGAGCTGATTATATTTTGGTAACAATTGGACAACCGGAAGTAATAGTTTCTTTTAAAAAATCTTCTAAATATATTTTTTTTGGAAATTTTTGTCATTACTAATATTGAATAACAAAATTCTACATCTGATACATTTAAAATTTTTATTAAATCTTCTATAAATTTACAGATAAAGACGTTATAATATAAAGAATAACGGGATGTAATAAGTCGAGTAGGCTAAACTAAAGACACAAGTTGACAAATTCAAATGTTTGTAACATAGTTTGTAAATGACATATGTCAGAGTCAAAAATCAACAGTTTTAATGATATTCTCACAGATTTTTCTGGGAAGTACATTTAATCTTCCTTATTGTTTTATTAATGAAATATTTAAAATTATAGGTTAAATGCATATATCTATCAGAAATACCGCCAATCTTGTTAATAAATTGGAAGAATCTCTGACATTTAGGAATTTAATGAAAAATAGATATAATTAGAATTATATGTGTACAGAAGATATGTTAAATGCAATATTTCATTAAGGTGTTAAGGAAAATATAGTAATAATATATTTGATTCTAATGAAAATAAGGTTTGTAAAAATAATATATTTTCCAACATACCTATGACCGATTGCACCAACGTATCTTAAATATTAAATATAGTTTAAATTGACAATATTGCATCGAAATGAAATGTCAAATAAATTATAAATACATTGCTGTTAAAATTTAGATTTGCATTTATTTAACTTCGTTTATTTGTTTAAACATAGATTAAAATTTAAATCTTGTTGGTGCAACTGAGCGCTAAATATTAGATGTATTGTTTGAAAAGACTTTGGATATAGATACGAGTAATATTTTTAATTTTTGTTAAGTTTTTCTATTAGTTTTGTCAATATTTGTGAAATTTATTTTGTGTATGATATATTTATTAAATATAAAATAAAGATTATGAGTGAATTTAAAAATATTTGCACATATTGATTGCTTTATTTATTTTTCAGTATTTTTAATAATATTTTATTGACCAATTCAGGGAACATTTTGAGGCTCGTATTGTATCAAAAATAAAGAGTCTCGGTAGAAGCTAAATCTGGACTAGAAGATGACCCTTTAAATATCAATTTTTGGCCAACATGTCCGCAGTTGCAATAAGTTTTAAATCTATATTTTAAGTAGTCGAAAAATATTTATAGAAATATTTCACCATTATCACCATTTGCGTTGGTTTTATAATTTGTTTCTTTTAATACATTGTAATGAAAATCAATAAAAATATACTAAGAAAATACGTTTCTAATGACCTAGTAACAACATTAAAAGAGAGATCAATCAAGAAAATAAATGATATTTCAATACCTGAACCCAATTATTTCGTCGTACGATTTATTGTCTACATGCCGTATGCAATTGTTGCGTTTGTACAGTCTTCCATTTTATTCTCTTTCTGAAAGTATTAATTTGTCTTGTTAAACGGCTAGAAAGTTTCCTCTAGATGGAAACATGATCGCTGACCGCCATTTTGTTCTGCTCAATTTCTAGCGAAGTTTTGACGGGATATAATACCGAAGTTTGATGGAAATTGATCGTGCCAGAGTCGATAGTTGAGCGGCTAAATTATGACGTCATTTATGACGTGACTGCTTGCTAGATTGAGGAGGTAGGAAGGGGGTTCCCAAAATGTTTCACGAGAAATGTGTAACAGGTGCGATAGAATTCGATGCGAAACGTCTGCGAGTTATTTTGCCTCGTTTTAGTTTTTATATTTTTGCTTTAAATTATCGCACTACTATACTAGATTTTAACACTAGAAATCTAAGTTATTTTCTATTTCTAAAATTTTGACTCACTAAAATTAAAACTATGTCTCGGAACGAAGTGATGTGTAAATAAAGCTGTTTTATCTTTATAACGAGGGGGATGATGTAAACACGATTCCTCAAAAACTATAAGACTTAAAAAATATTTAACTGCAGTTTCTTCAATCTGACATTCCTGGGAAGAGCTGAAAAGGTTTTGGTAACAATTGAACAACCGGAAGTAGTAGTTTCTTAGAAAAATTCTTCTAAATATAATTTTTTGGGAGTTTTTTTTGTATTAAATATTGAAGAACATAGAATTCTCCATCTAATACACTTAAAAATTTTATTATATCTTATATAGATTTAGAGCTAAAGACACTAATTTATAAAGTAAACTAATCGCAGAGGCTAAGGCACTAAGAAAACCAGTTGACAAATTCCAATGTTTATAACATAGTTTGTAAATGACATATGTCATTGTCAAATATCAACAGTTTTAGTGACATTCTGATAGCTTTTTCTGGGAAGTATATTTAATCTTTCTTATTGTTTTATTAATTAAATATTTGAAATTACATGTAAAATTGTGGTAAAATGCATATATCCATCAGAAATACCGCCAATCTGGTTAATGAATTGGAAGAATCTCTGACATTTAGAAACTTCCTCATACAATAAAAAATAGATATAACTAGAATTATATGTGTGCAGAAGACATGTTAAATACAATAAAAAACAATATTTGAATAAAGTTCTGTAATTTTTTGTTATAAAACGACGGTTCGAAAGCGAAGTGCAATACAATACTTATATAGCCTAATATGGAAATGGCGAAAGATCTTGTGCTGGCCACAACAGATTTTTTTTTATTGTAATATGCAATTTTTATATTATTTGTTTCTAAAATTCTTTTTAAATTATTGTAAGTTTTGGAACACAAGGAATTTTGCTATATTGTAGTATCTATTTCATTTTACGTTGAAAACTGTCGCACTTAATTTGGATAAAAGTCATAATGATATATTTTTAATTAGAGCACTCATCATAAATAATAATAAGAAGAGAATTTGGCGAAGGTGAATTCTATTTCCTCGACTACTCATCTTCATTTGCTCGCCCTTCTTCTTATTAATATTTTACTACCCCTCCCCCTCATTCCGCAGATTCCTCACCCTATTTTAGGGGTTGTAAACCCTCACAGTACTGATAGCGCCGACCGTTTGTCATTTGTCATATTTTATTATGTTTTTTCTGCGCTTCGCCCGGTAACAAAAGAACAGCGTCTCCCTGGAAAGACGTGAAATACAGTTTCAATTTATCTGAGAATTTAGATTTCGATGGGGTAAAAAATAAAAGAACTAATGAGATTTACCTACCACTGAGAACGAAATAGAAGTTACGAAAATGATGAGGAATATTAATGGGAAATATTAAATATAAAAATCGGATGTGGCCAGCACATTACCTTTCGTCAATTCCATGTATTTAGTACAAATCCCATACCTTTGAAGAGATTTTATATATCCAGTCAAATTATAATACAAACATGCACTATGTAAATTGCACTTGACACTGACATATGTCAATTAGAATATATCCCTTGATTTTTATTTTTAGTGACGAGAACATATAATCAAGTCAGGAAAAATATTTTAACAAAACATTAACAAACATGGATAAAGCTTATGTACAATACACTAAGTTAAAATATAAGATTTTTTAAACGGAGCAGAAGAGAAAAACAATTTGTAAAACTACAGAAAATTTTGGAATTTTACTTAATATAAACTATGAGAAATAATAATAATAGGCCCATAAACCAATTTTTTAAAACATTTTTAAATGAAAGATCGTTTAAATTTGAAGCAATTCGTGGTATAAAAAAGTCATAATTGTTTTTTATATAGCTGCATTTTATTTTTAAAGAAACCTATAGCTATCTTTCTCTCACCAATTTCTGTAGTAGACTACGCGAGAACGATACCAATAGTGTTACGTCATCTGTGTCCTGGAAATAAATTCAAATATCTCGCAAAGTAATTATTAAAAAAATGTTTTTTTTTATCTTAATCGTTATTTATTGAGTAGTACTTTAAGGATAAAGTGTACATTTTATTATTATTTGTTATGGTTTATGGGCCTATAACTGGGCTTTTTACCTTCCGTCACCTTTATGTAAGGAAGGTGTTGTCTTTGATCAAAAAATTCGGTGGTGAGTTATTAAAGAATAAGCACGTTCCATGGACCCTAGAATACGATTTTACTACTTTTACGATAATATCTGTATGTATATCTGTGTGTGTATGTATCCGTATGTGTGTGTATCCGTGTATACATCTGTATGTGTGTGTGTGTGTGTGTGTGTGTGTGTGTGTGTGTGTGTGACAAAAATTTCACTGACGATAACTCCAATACTACAATTCTAAAACTTATAATTCTTTCATATTCCTTTTCTTTACATCAAAATGAAATGCTGATTAGATTTTGGTGATAATTGGTCAACCGAAAGTTTCCTTATTTGAAGTTTTTAACAGATTTTCTTGAAAAACGCAATTAAATACCATTTTTTGACATTTTATATGATTATCAATATGAAAGAATGTCTTATTGTTTACAGTCTACACGGTTTGATTATAAATTTTCCTTCATATTCAATAGATATAGAGTTAAAAAAATTATAAAGAGATTAACTTCTATAAATCAGCCAGCATTACTATAATCATGGAAACAGCTGATATATTCAAATAATTCTAATAAACAGATGTCAATGTCAAGTGCAATTTACATAATGTATGTTCGTGTTATAATATTATTGGCTTTATAGAATCTTTTCTAAGAAACTTTCTGTATATATGTATATGTATATATATTCGTGTTACAATTTTACTGGATATATAGAAATCTTTTCCAAAGAACTTTTGGTATAGAATTTGTACAAAATACATACAATGGGCTACTTGCGTGGTACTGAAAATCTGATTTCTATCACTATATAAGTAATGTTATGTTGAAAATATATAAAAATATAAATTTTATTTTAAAAAAATTATTTGTTTTTTAGTAAATTAAAAAAGAAAATTTTCTGTGACGTCATTATATTGAACTGGAACTATTTAAAAATGTAACGTATAGATGGCATTGCGTGCAAGAAACTTTTAATATGAATTTGACATTAGTTCATTTTTCTCTCTCTCGGGGCTCTCAAATATATTAATTACTTCACAAATAAACACATATGTACATGTAATTTAAAATATCGATACCAAAAAGACAAGCTCAAATACTAACCTCCAAACTATTGTTGAAATGTCAAACATGAAATCTACATTACCCGTACAAACAAACGCTATGGCTTTACGACCATTCATTGGTGCGGCGTAATTCTACGTCATACATGGTGGGAATTCAAATAATCAAATTTCATTATTTTTTTTCTAGCTATTAATAAAAATTTTGTCAAAAGAAAAAATATAGGTAGCAAGTTTTTACCTGCTCCTCAAAACTATTAAATAAAAAAAAGGTACGCATGTAGCCCATTGATGGAAGATAATATGCTGGCCACATTAGATTTTATGTCTATAAGGCCATCTCGTTTTTTAGTTGATGGTCCCTTAGACCGATGCGTGCGCTTGTGTGTCAAACTCTCCCGCGTGTTACGAAACAAAAGAGAGCTCCCTTGCTCAAATATCTAGACTTTAACTCATTTATACTTGTACAATTGTATTTTCCAACCGAGTAAGCAAGAATTAAATCGCATTAACATTATAATTTGTACTTGTCATCGCGTTACGATTATCTCTGGACATTATCATTAAAAAACTTTTATGTAGCAGTTAGAATTCACACGCACATTACTCGATTTAATTATTCACTTACATATCTCACAATCTGCACAAAGTATGACTAATTTACGATTTTACACGCGTAAAAACTTTTGCACAGATTCTAGATAACACAAAAATTATTCGAGTTTTTCCTACTGGTTGAGTCTTATAATAACATGCGAGCCCAAACTTATAATACTTCGGCCGGTTAACATTTTCAACAAATTATAACATCTATAGTCCGGGACACGAAAGATGAACCATGGAAAATATGTTAGCACAAATCACTGTCTAATATATGTGCTAAATTTAAATCCATACGAAATACAATTAATTTACTTTCCACATACCTAATATAACAAATAACAGTCGTCCAAATAAGTTTTAAAGATACTCATAGGCAACCTTTCTGATATTGGTAGTTGAATGGGGGATACCACTATTTTTTTTACCTTCCGTCAAAAGGAAGGTATTGTCTTTGGTCAAAAAATTCGGTGGTGAGTTTTTAATGAATAAGCACGTTTTAAGATCCCTAGAATACGATTTTACTAATTTTACATTGATGTCGGTATGTGTGTGTGTGTGTGTGTGTGTGTGTGTGTGTCTGTGTGTGTGTCTGTGTGTGTCTGTGTGTGTCTGTGTGTGTGTCTGTGTGTGTGTGTCTGTGTGTGTGTCTGTGTGTGTGTCTGTGTGTGTCTGTGTGTGTGTCCATGTGTCCGTGTGTGCGTGTGACAAATTTTTCTCCGACGATAACTTCAAAACTACAATTCTTAAAATTATGATTCTTTCGTATTCCTCTTCTTTACAACCATATGAAGAGCTGATTAGATTTTGGTTATAATTGGTCAACCGGAAGTACCCTTATTTGAAGTTCTTAACCATTTCCTTCATATTCTATAGGTATAGAGTTTTAGAGAGATTAAGAGAGGTTAACTTTCAAAAATCAGTCAGCTTTGCAAAAATTATGGAAACAGTAGATATATATTCAAAAAATTCTAATTGAATTGCAAAACCAAAGTGGAAAGTATAGGATCAGAAAGTAACATAAGTGACCCTCGCAAGTGACTTGCAGTTTCAATGCCGGGAGTACGTGGAAGGCCAAAGAGAACTTGGAAGGACTGTGTAGCAGAATATTTGAGAGAGGAAGAAATGTGTGAAGAAGATGCGTTGTATAGGAATGAGGAAGTGTGAAGTGCAATTTACAGAATGTACATTCGTGTTATAATTATACTGGTTTTATAGAATATTTTCAAAGGAACTTGCAATATGGAATTTGTAAAAAATAGTATGTTCGTGTTACAATTTAACAGGCTATATAAAATCTTTTCCAAGGAACTTTTGGTATCGGATTTGTACAAAAT
The DNA here is from genome assembly GCA_943142095.1 of Ophonus ardosiacus. NCBI lineage: Eukaryota > Metazoa > Arthropoda > Insecta > Coleoptera > Carabidae > Ophonus > Ophonus ardosiacus. Next base: position 35,210,200 of record OW964836.1, read on the forward strand.
ACATTGAATTGACGGAAGGTTTTGTGCTGGCCACAACAGATTTTTTTTATAATTTCATCTGAAAATATTACGATAACTAACACTATTGATGAAAATCCGGTGAAAAAATTCCTATTAATAAGCGAGTTATGGTCTCCCGAATTTTGAAAAGATTGACGTGACGTCACGCATATGCGTCTTTATATCAAAATGTTTTCATCATGGACCTAAATGTTCTTGAAATATATGCTATTTTAAGTTATATTTACATAAAATAAATGAATATTATAACACTGTATAAGTCTACATACTTTATAATTACAGATGTATTTAAATTATTAAGTTTAATGCAAGAAATTTATGTTAAAATAAAAACTGTTTGAAAACTGCAGTACAGGAATGTTAGCCCCTCCTTTCGAATTTGAATTTCTTAACTTCAATTGGTAGTAATCTCCACCTCCTAACACGCTATTTGTTATGCATGTATAGGCGGTCTTTCGGTCGCCAATCAAAATATTATAATTTGAATTCATATTCGTGTCGAAGCGCTATAGCAAAAAACCCTTTATTTCCGAAATATCTCAATTATACCATTTCATTTTTTTATTAATATTCGTTGTTCAGCATATACATTCGTATTTTTTTACTATTTTCCTTTAATTCGATTGAACTGGAATCCCCTATTCATTTGTTGAAAATATAGGTATTATGATCCTGAACTCGTATCTGTATAATTCTAAATATTATATTCTTTCTGTGCATGTTTGGGATTATCTCGTATGATTCCCTAGGCGAAATGTAAAAAATTACCATGCAAATACATTAATTACACAGAATATTAAAATGCCATGCCAGATGAATGGAATTAATGACAAAGGTATTCCAGTATAATAAAACATTTGTGAAAATAAAACTCGCTAATCGTGGAAATGCGAAAATGTAATCCATACTAGGGTTTTGTTTGTTGCCTAATATTTCAATTTGAATTTGTTTTTGTATGATATAGAATTTTCATGTATTACTCTATTTACATATCGAAATAAAAATCTATGATACGCTGATGTATGTATGTATGTACCTATGATATGAATATGTTCACAATAAAAATAAATTTTCGTCCAACATGATATTTTTTGCTTTTATCTAAATTGTGTATAGTAACACTCAAACAATCATTTTCATCTACACATAGTACTATAAATAATAAATACATCGTTTATATTAAAGTATTATTATTGTATATTATTATTATTTTACTCTTTATTTTTCTCACTATCATGAGTTATTTATACTATTTATTATATTTTGCGTCTTTTATATACCAATATACTACGGTTATTGTTATTATTTTTTTTATAAACAAATAGTAGCAGATTAAAAACATTAAATTCCGAAATAATTTCATTAATAAAAATAAATCTGAAACGAAAAGAGTAAGGTTAGTATCTTTACCTCCCGCTACACTTGGTAAGGGAGGTATAGGGATCGTGCTAAAAATCACATATCGAGATTTTAGTAAATGACCACGTTTTAAGGTCCCTATAATCCAATTTTAACATTTTCACGATGATGTCTGTATGTGTGTATGTGTGTGTGTATGTATATGTGTATGTATGTGTGTGTGTATGTATGTATGTGTGTATGTGTAGGGATTTTGTCTTCGCTCTAACTCAAATACTATTATTCAGAAAATTCTGAAACCTTGTTTCTATCCTATTCTAATATGAAAAGAAGCCATTAGATTTTGGTGTAAATCGGATAACCGGAAATGGCACTTTACCTGAAGCTCATAATGGTTTTTCTTCAAAAAATACCATTAAATGCCATTTTTTTGGATTTTGTCGTTATGAAAATGAAAGATTATTGAATTTTCTACAGGAATGCATTCATACTTTTTCTATATATTTTACAGATAAATTTAAAAATATTTTTTTTTATTAGTCGCGACGCCTAAGATAAACAATAATTCCTTTGTTACACAGTTCATATTTCAAATGAATGTAACTGACAGTAAATGTCACTGTCAAAAAACTAATCACTTCAAATTAATAATAGTGACATTTTAAACAGAAAATAGTAAATAAATTAATAGTTTTATGCAGTGGAACAGTTTGCAGCGTTAGTAAATACGTAAGTATGTATTTAAATTAATAAAAATGGATAGGGATGTGTGTGGAAGGATGATTGTTGTGTAACTATTATTGTGGTCCAGATGCGGTTATTCGCTACCGAAAATCAGTCACTTTAATTTGTTCTTATGTATGAATGCTATGATGATTGTGGACAAGGCGAAAGAAGAATGTTTTTAAAGAGTGAAGTGAGTCAGCTGAGCTCTTACTCTTATCCCTTTTCTTATTGTTACTATTGTTTCGGGGTTTTTGCTAATCCACTAAGTGGGAAACGCGTGATTTTATGTATGTTGGCCACATCAGATTTGTTTATTAAACTTATTGTTACATAAAAGTAGCTTTCAACATGGAATAGTGCGCCCATAAAGTAGATGGCTTTACTTGTTAGAAAAAAAATATACAATAATTACGTTCTCAGAATATAATGCGGCGTTTTGTTCCTTTTTACAATCCATAAACCGTCTGTAGCAATTCTTATCGTCTTGTCTCGATCAATCAGAAAATTTTGAAATTTTGTATAGGTACCCATTTTGTACTAATATGGGAAGAGCTCATTAGTTTTTAGTGTATGTCGAATAACCGGAAGTTTCATTTATACAAGCTTTTAACAGTTTTTCTTCTAAATAATTCACTGAATATAATTTTTTAGCAACTTTTACTAATAAAAATTGGACATAATGGTACAATCTTCAATTCTACGATAATAGCATTTAGTAAATAACTTGAAATAACTTTAAATATTAAATTATATAATAACTTATTTTTGTACATCACCTTGCCTATGCGTCAAACAAAAACATAATATTTTAATAACAATTTTGACATATTTAAACAAATGCCATTGTTGGGAAGCAATTACATTAAAATTAATAATGAAACCGTGCTAAGAAGATTGTATTAAGTCTAATGAAATTAACGTTAGTAAAATTATTGGGTGGTAGAATGAATGGTGATTAGGAGATGTGTAAGGAGGAAATGACTAGCAGTGTTTTAGCTCTGTCAATCGTTTATGGATTATTTTGGAGAAAAATACTTCAAATAAAATTTGCGTAAAATTAAATGCTATTTGAAGTATTTTTCTCTAAAATAATCCATAAACGATTGACAGCGCTAAAACACTGCTAGTCATCTCCTAGCTAATCACCCTTAATCACTTATTCATGCTACCACCCAATAAATTTTCCATCATACATAAATATTAGATGTACAGAATGATCCGATATAAATTTGATATGTTTGCTGCACTAAAAATGAAATAGCTGTGAATAAGCACGTGTTAACAAAGTGTCAAATATTAGTTTACAACTACACATTAACGAAATGGATCATGGAAAGCAATAGATATATGCAAAAGGACTTAATAGGTTTGTTCGCGGTAACAATCCCTGACGAATCCCAAACTTATTTCGTATGTGTTCCGTACTAATTCATAAATCGTGAAATACGCATGCGTGATCCGAGATTGATTTGGGATTTTTTTACCGCGAACGCTCGTTTTGACGTTTGAGGTTATGTATGTTATGTACCTAAATGAAAATATTATATAGTTTTGAACTGAAATGGAGGCATTATAAACTTACCTTCAAATATTTATTAATTTAAAGTTTGTGAAATTATTAAAATAAACGCAATTAAATACAGAAAAGTATGCACTGAATACTCGCAATTAGTTCCGGATTTATAGTACTTGCTTCAATTTTCGGACTAGTCTGATTAGTACGTAACCAATCATGTACCAGTCCGCAGTGTTCCGCGAACACGGAGTTGGAGTTATCAGTTGGAATCGTACCGCGAACGATTAAAACGAAAATGCGCATGCGTGTGATGCTCAAACTAGTCCGGGATCGCTACCGCGAACAAACCAAATATAGTTTGCAGAATTAGTAAATATGTAGGTATGTATTTAAATTAATAAAAATTTAAAAACGGGAGGTATTGTGTTGACCACATCAGATTTTTTACCTCCCGCTACCCTAGTTCAAAAAATAAAGGTCACGGATGAAACTCGCAAATGAAGTGCTCCGTTTTTATTTTGCTTGCTGCACCACTACCTACTCGGCCACTGCCTCTGGACCACTGCTCCGAAAAAAGAAACGTATTTCACGTTTATAAACCTCGTTCTGTGTGCTAGGGTGAAGCAATCCATTGTGGCCAGGTGTAAAGTAACCCCAATTAAATATAGATGAATTTCGGGACCCCATAAAACTGATCTATTTACCCTAATTGAAATTAATGTCGCTATTCACAACGTTAATGCATACCCAATGAAACACTAAATTATCTTTAATATTGAATTCATACACAATGCCACCAAACACTGAAACTGAACCAGCTAATAAAATCAAAATGAGAATTAATTTTCCATGCCCAAATGCTTTGTCCAACGGAATTCTAATTGCTAATTATATGAATGTATACTTATAAATCATATTGAATTTCAATGAAATATATTACAATACAATATGATCAATAATGTCTACTATTACAAATTGTTATATTAATACAAAACAGGGCCACTACGTACAACAAAGAATATTTTGATTATAACCTAATAATATTGATTACAATAATGAATCTAACAAAGAAAATTTCAATTTCAGAAATCGAGCCCTCTATTGGCCACTCTATATATATATATATATTAATTTAATATATTTCTCTTAATGACAGAAGTGAACAATATATTTTTTAATTTGTTTGTATTAGAGCTTTAGTCCAAACGGATATTTTTTTAGTTTCGTTTGAAATAATAACTGTGAATGTGTTGATTACAACAAAGAAAATTTTGATTATAGCTCAAGAATATTGATTACAAAAAGGAATTCGGCAATATTTAAATACTAGCATTTTGCGAAGAATCAAATGCTTATGAATAACAATTCTGAAATATTAGTGAAATATTTTTTTTCCGCCGATATTGAATTTCAGATTTGCTATTAAAATTTAATGAAAAAAGGAAAAGAAATATCCTGTCAAACCGATAATTTTCTGCCATTGTTTTCTTGCAAATTATATCTGCAAAATTGTTGATTACAACAAAGGATTTTGATTTTTTGATTATAACCTTATTAATATTGATTACAAGAATGAATCGAAAAATAAAAAGTATAATTTCAACTTTTAAACGTGTTTTAATTTGTAAATTATACATTATGGGGGGCGCTGAAATGTAACCCAAGTCAATATTTTTCATAGTAATATTAATAATAATAATAATAATAATAATAATAATAATAATAATAATAATAATAATAATAATAATAATAATAATAATAATAATAATAATAATAATAATAATAATAATAATAATAATAATAAGGATAATAATAATGATAATAATAATTTGTTGTTATTATTGTAAATAATTAAATAAAAATATTGGCTCCAAAATAGTCATGAAAAACAACCCCTCACTCCTCTGACGCAAATTACATACATCATGTCATTCGTAGCCAATAGGAAAACAGTCTTAATATATAAAACAAAGTCGGGTTAGTTACACCATTTATAACTCAAGAACGGCTGGACCGATTTTGATGATCTCTGATTTGTTGGATTCGTCTCCGCCCCGAATAGCAGAATGACTATTAAAATATCGATTTATGTAAAAAAAAAATTAGTACACTACTTTTAAGGATTTTATGCTCTTTCTAATTATAGTGGAACGCAGCCAATTTAGCGACATCTATCCACATAATGGAAAAGTAAAAGTACAACGTGTTCTCACCCCTGCCGCTGTCTGTCAGTATATAACCAATAAAGGTTACATTTGTTAGTTTTGTACGAGTGTTATTAATCCATACTAGGTAATATAATAAATGCGAAAGTAACTCTGTCTGTGTGTCTGTTACGTTTTCACGACTAAACGGCTGAATCAATTTGGATGAATTTTGCTATAGAGATAGATTGGAACTTGGCGAAGGACTTAGGCTACCTTTTGTCGCGAAAGTAAAACTTGAAGGGGTGAAATATGGGATGAAAGTTTGTATGGAGAACCCATCATATCTTCCGCTAAACCAATTTTAATGAATTTTGGTATAGAGATAGATTGGACCTTGGAGAAGGACATAGGCTACCTTTTGTCGCGAAAATAAAACTTGAAGGGGTGAAATAGGGGATGAAAGTTTGTATGGAGAACCCATTATATCTTCCGCTGAACCAATTTTGATGAATTTTGGTATAGAGATAGATTGGACTTGGAGAAGGACACAGGCTACCTTTTGTCACGAAAATTAAACTTGAAAGAGGTGAAATAGAGGATGAAAGTTTGTATAAAGAATCCATCATTTCTCAAGTTAGGGATATAAAAATTCTTTTTTATGCTTTTGGTAAGAAATAAAGAGTGTTTTAGCGTTTTTCAAACATCATCCCTCAAGGCGGTACAATAGGGGGTGATTTCAATTATATTTTATCTTTGTATCTATAGTTAAGTTTTAACGTTAGTAGATTTTCGATATTTGTCGGAGAGATAGTTTACATCATATGTACCTACATAAGTAAAAGTACCCGAGATTTAGAAACGGGCGCTGTTAGGTGCGGTGCGGGGATTGGGTGGGCAGTGGGCGGAGCCTGTTACATGTACGATGCAAGGCAGGTTGCCGGCTCCCTACGCAGTGCATGTCTCCGAAGTAAATGTGAAAAATTACTGGTACACGTGTAGCAATCGTTATTCTAGCTTTACCCGTGCGAAGCCGGGGCGGGTCAGCTAGTTTTATTATATAAATAAAAGTAGGCGATAGACATGTTAAGCTGTATGAATTTTGACGTCACAATGTGTTTTAGATCCTATGACGTTTTCAAAATATTACTATTAATTTCAATAATTAATTTTAAAATATCTAATGGATATATAGTAATATTTTCAAATTAGTGGCTACATAATGGACAATACCTACATTTTTAAAAATTTAGTACTTAATAATAATAATAATAATAATAATAATAATAATAATAATAATAATAATAATAATAATAGTATTTATTGCCCAACAGTGTATATACCAATTACAGGGCAAGATAATTAAGATAAATGTAAGAAATACAGAGAAAAGAAAAAAAATACAATAATTAACTAATACATACTGAAATATAAGAATATTAATACTAATTATTTAAATGTAGAATAAATAAGACATTTATTAGCCCAATTCCTTTCTCACGCTCCAAATAATTGTTATTTATTGGAGTTACAGGAACTAATATTGTTATATTAATATATTAACTCTAAAAATTTTATGGAGTTTGGTTGTAACAACTTTTTTAATATAACTTTTTAATTTCTTCAAATACCACATATTATTTTCAGTTTGATATCAGTTAGGTATAAATTCTAGTTTAATGCTGCGCCATATGACTCCAGTAACCTCAGGGATTCCAAATCCTGGTTCGCGTACTGACAAACTGATCCAGGATCTACAGGATTTAACCTGTCACTAGCCTCACCAACAGTAAAAGAACATTGGACGAGAAAATAAAATTACAAGAAAGATATCTGATATTGCTACAGTCAATGTTTTCAGTTCACACATACATTATATGTATACGTTCTTTGTACTCAGCACAGTGGCAAATATTATAATAGTAGTATTATTCTAAGTATATGTAGTTTGAAAAATAAATTATAATGAAGTATTTTATCCGAGATAAGTCATTTAAGAACAAAATAATCTGCGAGATAACTATCCAATTTTGCTTGAAATGCATTTTAAGTTTGAGAGAAATTTATTACAGGAATTATCGTCTTGGATAAAGTACAGACGACTTATAGCACAATATTTGTAATATTGTACTAGGAAACTTTACTAACATCACAACATTTGCCGAGGGCACTCATTGTTGGCATGGAGAGTGCACCACCAAGATAAAAAGATATAGTTTTACTTCTCGAGAAGTATTGGATTCATACTAAAAATCATATATCTTGATTTTAATGAAGACGCATCGTTACAAGGACCCTAGAATTTTTGCGATAATTTTTAAAATTACATGTCATGTCACACAAACTTTCAATTGCTTGTAGTTTTCGTACGATTTGAGATTTAAACATCTTTTTTTTTCATTAATACTCATACAAAAATAACGCGATAGCAATTTTCTTTTAAGATTTTTATTTTCAGACAATTCTCTCAGTTGTTCAAATGCACTAAATATGCGTACACTTACGTAACATTGTCTTTACAAACAAAAGGCAAGATAACCTATATTCAGATAAAAACTTCAAAATTTTAAAAAATCTAATTTTCGTGTATCTAGATACTTCTCAGTGTACTGATTCCAAATTTTAAAACCGCAGATCGATATCTCTTTTCGTTCTCGAGATATTTAGATTCAAAGTTTTGCTCAAAACTGCCCATTTTTGGGTAATAACCCAAAAATGGGTCGAGATATGAATTTGGAGATATCATCATTCGATTCTACGGGCAAAATTACATAAGTAAACCAATTTTCATACAATCTCTAAAGCAAAATAACTGAAAATGGCCAAATATCGCAAAAATCTAAGGTGTACCCCTTGCCATTTTTTCAGATTTTGGCCGTTTTCAGGAATTTTCAAACTTTTATTCATAAAAAATGAAGCGGTTAGTCAAAAATTATAAAAATTGGTATACTTATATATTTTTATCCGTAGAATCGAATGGTGGTGTCGCCAAATTCATATCTCGGCCCATTTTTGGGTTATTACCCAAAAATGGGCACTTTTATGCAAAACTTTGAATCTAAATATCTCGAGAACGAAAAAAGATATCAACCTGCGGTTTCAAAATTTGGAATCAGCCCATTGAGAAGTATCTAGATACATGAAAATTAGATTTTTGAAAATTTTAAAGTTTTTATCTGAATATGGGGTATATTGACTTTTGGGGCAATAATTCAAAACTAGGTAGAGATCTAGTCCAGAAATGGGTAATTTTGAGAAAATATTTGAGGTTGAATATCTCCAAAACTAAAAGAGATATCGACCTGCGTTTTCATGATTTGGAATCAGTGCATTGGGAAGTACGAGATACATGAAAATTGGATATTTGAATATTTTCAACATTTTAACCAAATGCTGGTTTTTATGACTTTTGGGGCAAAAAATTAAAAATGAGAACAGTTATGAACTTGGTGGCAATATTAGTCAAACAGCCCTCGTGTTTTTTACCGCTCGCTAAAAGAGGTATTGGATTATAGTGCAATACAATATTTATATAACATAAAATGGGAATGGAGAGAGGTATTGTGCTGGTTACAACATATTTTTTATTTAAGTATACGAGTAGTGACAATAATAATAACATCAAAATTGTATTATTATGCTTTAATGAATAATTTTGAATTCTTGAAGTAAAATAACATAGGGTATGTTCAGAGAGAAAGCAGGTTACCTGTTTCCGATTTACCCGCTTTATCTGCTTTAACTTGCTTTAATGTTCACATGTTATTAGGAGTAGGCGTTCAGAGTAAAAGTAGACAACTGCTCAACAGGCGCTTGTCAGGCAGGTACTACCCGCTTTCCGATTTTGCCGGAATGACACCAATATTCTTATTGAGCAGGTTAAAGTAAACAAATTTACTTTCATATGGATATTCTAATATCCGAAGTTCAAAAAAGGGAAGCAATTTGGAACAAATTTCACAAATGTCATTCTATAGAAAAATTATTAAAAAATTATGAGGAGATATTTCTATCAATATGAAAGTATAAGACAAATATCACCAGAAAATACGATTTCTGTTATATTAATTACATAAATACATTTAACTTTTCATTTAATATTTTAAAGAAGAAATGAAAATATTTAAGAGACCAGTTTTCGGTTTCTTATTAAACAGCCTTCCACTTTATGTAAAATATAGTCGAAAGTGTCGTTCGTCATCCTCATATACGCGAAAAAACTATCTTCGTACAATTTGAATCCTTGGAATAGGTGATGATACTCTTCGTATTTTACTCTATTCTTATCCCTACTTTCTTTCTACGTCGTTTCAAATTATTATCACAACAGAGAATAAAATCTGCATCCGTGGAGCTTTAGTACTAAGACATTATTTTTTGTATTCATCAGTGACACTGACACTAAGTTTGACACTTAACAGTACGAGCAGTATGGCCTGTTTTCTGTGTGAACACAACCTGTACCAGCCTGCTTCGGCTTAACCGGTTTTTCACGCGCTTGTTAACCTGAAGCGGAAAACCTGCTTTCTCTCTGAACGTGGCCTTACTCCAGTATGGAGTTGTTTGCTGATATTAGTCGTATTCACTAGGTAATATACAGTTATAGTCAGTGATGCATGTCCGATTCTCGCGCGTACAGCTTGTGGTCAAATGGCAAATTAACGAATTGAAATTAACACGAGGAATAATAGAAATGCAATTTATTCTCTTTCACCCCACCGCTTTTCAATTATTTTTGTTATTGTTTTACTGAATATAGATGTGTAATTAGATTATTTTGCATGTCACTAATTTAAAAGCTGGTGGTAATTTATTTGTGTATATTCAAATTTTTATCGCTCTACATTCAAAAATACAATTAAGCTCGCAGATTAAAATGATATTCATTTAAAACAATGCCAGTTTCATATTTTATTTTACTCATAAAAACATTAATTTACTGTTGTATAAAACAATTTATCGGAGACAAATTAAAAATGATAATGCTTATTTTTTACGGCCGTTAAAAACAGGGTTGGCACAAAAACCCGCGACCCAGTTATACCCATGGGTAAAACCCAGAAAAAACCCATCGCCAAAAATTTACGAAAACCCAGGCAAAAACCCAGCCTAATATATCCCATATGGATATCAAACTTAGAGATTTGAGAATATAAAAAATTAAATGAAATCAACATAAATTTTATAAGTATATAATACCGATGTATTCGTATCAGAAAAATTAGATTCTTCTGTGTCTGTGTTAGTATCGGTATCAGATACAACACTATTTGGCATTTTAACTAGGTTCTTGTTGCAGTTGCTTAAATGATTTCGAATTCTTTCAATTTTAGAACTCCTTCAACATAATATACTTCATTCCATTCAGCTTCTTGCATTTGGGAGAACTCATTTTTATTAACGCGTACTCTACTACTAAAAAATCGAAATTTCACTGAGTATGCGTAAAAACTTTGTTCGGTTTCGTCCGTTCCTGTTCGTATAACATCATTTTAATTTTCATAAAACCCACTGACCCGCCCAAAAACCCATCAAAAACCCAGTGGGTTGGGTTTTTCTAAACATCGCTGGATTTTTGCCAACCCTGGTTAAAAAAGTGCACTTTTTCATAAAAATTTGCTCATAAAGTATGTATTTCCTTTACACAATAAAAGCAAGAAAAAAAGTGCACTTTTTATTTTAGTTGATGCATGCAAAAATTGTAACGGTGTACAAAGTAGGTAGATACTTTGTGTACCTACATTATCGGACATACATAGGCTGTGTCCGATGTCGCATTTTGGCATTTAGTATTTAGGATTTAGGTCTTCTTTACATAAATACAAATACAACTCCAAATGGCACACTGGTGATATCCATAGGTTTGTATGGCAACACTTTAAAACGTATCCTAAAGAAGTGCAAACAAAATCTGGAAAGATTTCCCATTTCCTACTCAGATATTTTTTAAAAACAACAAAAACTACAAAATTTACATATATGTCTGTATCTAGTGATCCATGCATTTCTTCTGAACAAACAATACATTGTTAAAATGGCATCCTAATATACGATAACTTTCGTTTAATTAACCGAGTTCATACCTCTTATAGTTCTCGAGATAATAACAAAAATAAACATTTAAGAAACCAAATGTCCGATTTTTTTTGTCCAGCAGTGTATGTTCATCAGTCATCAGTTCAAGTGTTAAGTGTTAGTGGGAGTGTAAGGGTGGTCCATCGCAATAAACCAGTAGGCGAGCCAGGAAATGTTCACCAGTTAAATAAAGTGTCATCGTTGGGTAAGAAGAAGATAGTAAATCAGAAGCCTACTCCTAGCCTCCCCACCCCCTCACCCTGTTACAAAATGTGTGTAAATAACTTTTGAGTTGTAGTGTACATATAGTTCCGTGAGTATTAGCCATATTCGTGTGTGTTCATTTACGGTGAAAATGAGGTGAAAATTTCAGTGCAGCCGGTCCTGGCATGGTGATTATCCCCTCATGGAACTAATCTAGAGCTCAGTTCACATAATTAATGGACGCCACCCCAATTAATAATAATTACTTGCAATTCGGATCAATCACCTATCACACACATATTACGCCTCATTTTTTTTTTTTTGTTTGTGGACATGTGTCAGTTACATATAGCCCTAGCAATGTGTTTCCGCTTTTTCTCGTTGTAAAATTCATTATATCTACATTGTTATAAATAAAAAAATATTTTTTTCATGTAAAAAAAAATCTGTTGTGGCCAGCACAAGACCTTCCGTCAATTCGATGTATTTTGCACAAATCCCATACCAAAAGGACCGTGAAACAGTTTCTATATAATATCATGTAAAATCGAACACGAACACATACTATTTTTTACAAATTTCATACCAAAAGTTCATTTGAAAAGGTTCTATAAATCCAATAAAATTATGACATAAACATACACTAAGAAAAATGCACTTGACACATTTTACTTTCTGCTTCAGCTTTCCCCTATTTTATTAGGGGTCGCTGTTTCCTCTTCTCTTCCACTCATTCCAGTCCAACGCATCTTCTTCACACAGTCCTTCCTTTCTCAAGTCTTCTGCGATACATCTTCTTTTTAACCTTTTTTTATCCCATACTTTCCATATTTGGTTTTGCACTTGCAACACACATCTGTCAATTAGAATATTGAATGTATCAGCTGTTTCTATGATAAATAGCAAAGCTGACTAATTTTTGAAAATTAATTTCTTTATAATATTTTAACTCTACATCTATTGAATATGAAGGAAAATGAATAATCAAACCATATAGAGAAGAGTATTTTCTTTAATAAATATAATAACAAAATGTCAAAAAATAATATTTAACTGCGTTTTTTTAAGAAAAACTGTTAAAAACTTCAAATAAGGGCACTTCCGGTGGATCAATTATAACCAAAATCTAATCAACTCTTCATATGGATGTACAGAGGACGAATACGAAAGAATTATAATTTTTAGAATTATAGTATTGGAGTTATCGTCGGAGAAAAATTTGTCACACACGGACACACATACACACACACGGACACACACACATACATACATACATACATACATACAGACATCATCTTAAAAATAGTAAATTCGTATTGTAGGGAACCTAAAACGTGCTTATTCATTAAAAACTCACCACCGAATTTTTTGACCAAAGACAATACCTTCCTTACCTAAAGGTGACGGAAGGTAATTATATGTGCAGGAGGTTCAAAAAATAGAGGCCAAAAATTTAAACGTTGGTAATATATTTCCAAACAATAAAAAAAAGTTAAGGCTACTATGATTTTATTTTAAGGAAAAATGAATACGCGCGGATTTTTCCGGGCTGGATGCATCATCCAGCCGAACCGAACGCGGCTCAATTTCATTGGTCGACACTGTAAGTAGTCGTTCCCATCTTCAAACGAGACTGATATGATATTTTCAGATATACAGCGATATAACATTGACAGCACAACATTAACAAATGGTTTAGAACCTCTGGTAACAGCAGCCAAGACAGTCGTAAGGCGGGAAAGGCTGGATACCAAATATTTGTCTCCCATAAGAAGCCAAATTTTTTAAAAAAGAAAAATTAGAGAATTTCTGAATTTAAAAATACTATAACATATAAAATATCGTGGAACCTCTCATTTCTTTAATAAAATTTAAATTTATCGTATAATTTGTGAAACAATATTTTATTACCACCTAAGATTTAAATTATTTCTTGCTGATTTTAAATAAAATATCATGTCTTCAAGCCTTGCCATAATATATCATTTTTATTTATACTCCAGGGTAACAATCCCATTAAAAACCAAAATTACATCCAGTGAAATAACCCGAAGGAAAAACCCTCACAAGAAAAACGAGTGATGGGGAGAAAAAAAATCCTGGTAGAAATGTGTCGCACGTTCGTCTTCCACGCCAGACATGCAATGAGTTAAAACAGCAGGATTGCAGGATTCCGCAACATGTATAGTCCGGGACACGAAAGCTCAACTATGGAAAATATATTAGCACAAATCACTGTCTAATATATGCGCTCCGTTTAAATCCACGCGAAATACAATTCATTTATTTTCCGCATACCTAATACAACATATAATAGTTGCCCAAATAAATTTTAAAGCTTCGCAACCATTCTTATATTAGCAGTTGATCTGTGCAATGGGCCCATAAACCTTAACAAAAAATAATATAATGTACACCTTATCCTTAAAATACTACTTAATAAATAACGGTTAAGATAAAAAAAAACATGTTTTTTTAATAATTACTTTGCGGGATATTTGAATTTATTTCCAGGACCACAGACGGCGTCACACTATTGGTATCTGGTAACTGGTGTGAGAAAGATAGCTATAGGTTTCTCTAAAAATCAAATGCAGTTATACAAAGAAATAATTATGACTTTTTGATACCACGAATTGATTCAAAATTAAACGAACTTTCATTTAAAAATATGTAAAAAAAATCTGTTGTGGCCAGCACAAAACCTTCCGTCAATTCGATGTTTTTGTACAAATCCGATACCAAAAGTTTCTTGAAAAAGATTTTATATATCCTGTAAAATTATAACACGAACACACTATTTTTTTTTTACAAATTCCATATTGCAAGTTCCTTTGAAAAGATTCTACAAATCCAATACAATTATAACACGGACGACCATTATGTAAATTGCACTTGACATTTCCTCATTCCTATCCAACACATCTTCTTGTGACCCCTGTGGTGCAGTCACCACACCAGCTATGAGTGCCCGTGGGGTGACGCCTGGTAAGCGCCTACACGGTAAAATATATTGACATCATTACCGATGTCTACATGTGTCGTAGATACTGGCACACCCAGAAATGGGTAATATGCCGTGATGATATATTTATTTATTTTATTTCAGATGTAACTTACGAAGTATATCTACGTCATTACGTGAAATCTATTACAGCCCGATTCACAAAACAGTTTAAGCTAATCCTTGTTTTTGGATTAGTGAATTCTATTCTATTCCGGTATTTAAAATTTAATCTTCATAATATTATCAAAAACTCTGTTGTGGTCAGCACAAAACCTTCCGTCAATTCGATGTATTTTGTATATATCCCATACCTAAAGTTCCTTGAAAAAGATTCTGTATATCCTGTAAAATTGTAACCCGAACACACTATTTTTTACAAATTTTGTACCGAAAGTTCCTTCCCCTATTTTATTAGGGGTCGCTGTTTCTTACTCTTCTCTTTAACTCATTCCTGTCAAACACATCTTCTTCACGCAATTCTTTCTCTCTCAAATCTTCTGCTACACAGTCCTTCCATCTTCTCTTTGGCCTTTCTCGTACTTCCGGCATTGAAAATTCAAACTTTGAGGCGAGGCGCAACTGCAAGTCACGTGCGAGAGACACTCTATCACATTCACATATAACTTTGGTTTTGCATTTGACACTGACATCTGTCAATTAAATTTTTTTGAATATCTGCTGTTTCCATAATTTTAGCAAAGCTGACTTATTTTTGAAAGTTAATATCTCTTAATGTCTCTATAACTCTATAACTATTGAATATGAAGGAAAATGTATAATCAAACCGTATAGAGAATAAGGTATTCTTTCATACTGATAATCACAAAATGATATTTAACTGCGTTTTTTCAAGAAAAACTGTTAAAAACTTCAAATAGGGGTACTTCCGGTGGATCAATTATAACCAAAATCTAATCAACTCTTCATATGGTTGTACAGAACAGGAATACGAAAGAATTATAATTTTTAGAATTGTAGTATTGGAGTTATCGTCGGAGAAAAATTTGTCACACACGGACACACACACACACACACACACACACACATACATACATACAGACATCATCTTAAAAATAGCAAATTCGTATTCTAGGGACCTTAAAACGTGCTTATTTATTAAAAACTCACCAACGAATTTTTTGACCAAAGACAATACCTTCCTTCCCTAAAGGTGACGGAAGGTAAAAAGGTAGATATTTTACGAAATAAACTGTTAAAATTAGAGTAGAATTCGCTAATCCAAAAATGAGAATTAGCTTAAACTTTTTTGTGAATCGGACTGTTAATGATTACAGTTATATTTATTTGTTTGCAACAACATTTTTTCCTCTTTGCCAATAATCTTTGAATGTGAATATCTTTCAAATCATCTGTATTTCTACTTTCTTATTTACCCTTCACAATTTCTTGTGCTTCGCATATCAAAATATCAACCGCTAGAAACTGTACGACGTTCACCAGCGAAATTGAAATACGTCAATTTGTTGTCAAACTCCAGACTAAAAACTTCAAACTATGAAATTGTTTTCCGCGAATCGAAATTTCTTTTTGTTTCACTCAAATATTTGCAAATCCATAGAAATAGAAATAAAAATGCATACCTATCTGTTCTTATTAGTCAAAATATTTCATAGACACAATTATCTGGTGGTGGAATTTTGGCAGCAATTCGGAAATCAATTTAATTATGACCTGGCTTAATTATTAACTATGTATATTGCCTGGGTTCATAAAAGCTTGTTAAATTTGAATACTGTGATAAAATATTTAACACCTTGTTACGTACAAAATGTTGCTTCACCAAATAATGTTAAATTTAGCAACATGTTTATTTATTTATTCGTGTCAACAGCATCGATAGAATATTAAATAAAAAAAACATTAATAATTACTATAATAGGAAAAACTTATTAAAATATGAACAAAACAAAAATAATCAAATAAGAAAACGAAAGAATTATTAAACAGATTTTGACTATTACTCGCATTCCGGGTGTCCCAAGTAAACTTTGTCGTAGGCGTTTAACATGGAAAAACAGTTTTTTTGTAAATAAAAATCTGTTGTGGCCTGCACAATACCTCTCGCCATTTCCATTTTATGTTATATAAGTATTGTATTGCATTTTGCTATCGAACCGTCGTTTTACAACAAAAAAATTACAGCACTTTACCCAAATAGTGTTTATATTGTATTTAACATGTCTTCTGTACACATACAATTCTAATTATATCTATTTTTCATTGTTCCTAAATATCAGAGATTCTTCCAATTCATTAACAAGATTGGCGGTATTTGTGATGGATATATGCATTTTACCTGCAATTTGAAATATTTAATTATTAAAACAATAAGATAAATTAAATGTACTTCCCAGAAGAATGTCATTAATGCCCGTATTCATAAACACTCGTAAAAATTTTAAACGTTTCGTTATAATTTTTATCCAATAAAAACAGTCGACATTGAAAGAAAAATCGAAATTTTACTAGTCAAGTTTGATTCTATTTGTCAAAAATTATAACGAGCCGTTTTGAAACTTTACGAGTGTTTATGAATATGGGCATAAAACTGTTAATTTTTGACGTTGACAACTGTCATTTACAAACCACGTTATAAACATTTGAATTTGTCAATTGGTTTCCTTAGTGCCTTAGCCTCTGCGATTAGATTATTCTATATATTACAGTGCCTTTATCACTAAATCTATACAAGATATAATAAAAATTTTAAATGTATCAGATGTAGAATTTTATGTTCTTCAATAATAACAGAAATTTTCAAAAGAATAATATTTAGAAGATTATTTTAAAGAAACTATTACTTCCGGTTGTCTATTGTTACCAAAATCTAATCAGCTCTTCCCAGGAATTTCAGATTGAGGAAACTGCAGTTAAATATTTTTTAAATCTTATAGTATTTGAGAAACCGTGGTTCCAACATCCACATACACACAAACACACACACACACACACACACACACACACACACACACACACACATACATACATACACACACACACGGACGGACATTATCGTAAAAATGTTATAATCGGATTATAGAAACCTTAAAACGTGCTTATCCACTAAAATCTGGATATGCAAATTTTAGCATGATTCCAATACCTCTCTTAGCGAGAGGTAAAATGTGTCCGGCAGAAAATAAAGCCGTGGTATTAAACATGATAATAGTTACCTCCTGTACGTTATTTAATATTAATTACTTTAATATTACTTCATCATAAACTAGCTCTCATACCGGGCAGAGGTACAAAAATTACTATTTAGGCAGCACAAATATTATTTGAACTTTGACAACTTTATCACATGATGTATAGGATCCAATAACTTTATGTTCTATATTTGATAAACCTAAATGGCTGTATATTGGGTCATATGGGCCCGTATGTATGGTGTGCAAAAATCGGCTCGTGGTTCAATATTTCAGCGCGTAACTAGGTCAGACTACAGCACGGAGTCCGGATCCACCGGAGTCGCGTTCCGGTGACCGGAGAGGCCCTAGCAGGGGTGTCCAACCGTTGTTTTCGTTTTCACGTAGAGGGTACGGCACAGCGTAGGGAAAAACGCCATATGATGCAGTATGGGGTCAAAGTGGTCGTAATAAAAATATGGACAGCTTTGCGGGAGAATTTGGTAGCGAAAGAGGGTAATAAGCGACAGATTGTGGGGCAAATTAAATGCAGGGATTAAATAATAGCTATTTGTGTATTAAGAGCGCAAAATGCGACATTGTCGATTGAGAGGTAGTTGCCGCGCGACGAAGGAGCAAATGTCCATTTGCGCTCGAAACACACACAAGATTTTTTCTAGTCACCACAATGGGGTCCTCCACCATAACAAAAAATAATAAAATGTACACATTATACTTACAGTACTGCTCAATAAATAACGATTGGCTAATACAAAAGATACGGTTTAAACTTAAAAAGGCTTTTAAATGATTATATCGTTACATTAGCCATCTATTCCATAAAAAAAACCAAAATTAGAGCATGGAAGCAAGGATTTGTGATGATTTGATGAGTTTTTGTACCAAAATGTGTGGTTAGTTGTCACGCCTGTCACACAGAAAAAATTAACAAATATTTCAAGGAATTTGTGATTATATAGACATGTATGTGCATTGACTGACTTCTCGCAATTATTTATTAACAAAATAACTAATAACTTTATTGTAATCAAAATAAATAGTTAACTCGAGATCAGATGTCAGAGTACGACTCGCAACTATCCTACCGCCATCTGTGTACACTCATTCCTATTACTAAACATAACTGTTCACACAATTTATTTTATATTTAATTTTATTTTATTGTTATTTTCCATTCTTCTTGAGTTTTTATTCAATCTAATCTAAGCATTTTACACTTTTGTTTTTGTAAATGAATGCCCTATTTCATTTTCACAGCAGTGTGGCATTTTGTTAGGTTATGTTAAATACCGACAGAACATATGTCAAATTGACTTGTGAACGTGGTAAATGTGTAACTACAGTGCCATTAGTTCCTAACTAAACGTTTTCATTAAGAATGTAGACAAGTGACATTTCTCAACATTGTATATTTAGAAATTTGAACAGCGAGCGTTTTTTCTACTTTGTCGCGCATGAAAATGGCTACTTTCTATAGTGACTGTAGAAAAAATATTTTGCTGTATGAGAGGTTCGAATTAAACTGCAAAACTATGAACATGCAAAGATTATTGGCGCCAACTTGTCGCCAGTTTTATGGCGCCCGTGGCACTAGTATATGTTTCCACAATTTCGATCACCAGATTAAAAATCTGATTTGGCCAGCACATGACCTCCCGCCAATTCCATGTTCAAAATAGCAATGAGCTTTAAGTAAAGTTTCACTTCCGATTGATCGTTTGTAAACAAAATCTACTTTGTTTATATTTTACTATGTTTTCCTGAAAAATCTGTGAGCACCAACTTTGCAAAGTTTTGGATCATTAATATATTTTAAGGAAAAATCATCACGCACATTATTGTCAAAATCAGCAGCAACTTCCTTATGCTCTAAAACGCAATCTGTGTAAATTCTTCGCCGTACATGATCCATTTCGTAAATGTGTAGTTGTAAACTATTATTTGACACTTTGAAATCTTATTGCGAGCTGTTTGATATATAATGCTGCAAATATCAAACTTAAATCGAAATATCTTGTATATCTAATATTTTTTATGGGGTCCCGTGGCCGCGTGCCTGAGTGTCTGGTCGCGAACCTGGGGGAACCGGGTTCGACCCCGACCGGCACCAAAAATTTCCAATTTTAAATGGCACAAAAGTGACCCCTGTGGTGCGCTCTCCACACAAGCTATGAGTGCCCGTGAGGTGACACCCAGAAATGGGTAATATGCCGTGATGATATATTTATTTATTTATCTAATATTTATGTATGATGGAAAATATATTATTTTTACAAACCTTAATTTCATTAGAATCATATTTAAACTACTAAATTCTTCTTAACACGGTTTCATTATTCATTTTAATGTAATATTGCTTCGTGACAGTAACATTTATTTAAATATGTCAAATTTGTTATTAAAATATAGTTTTTGTTTGACGCAGAGGCAAAATGATAAACAAAAATAAATCATTTTATAATTTAATATTTACAGTTATTTACTAAATACTATTATCGTAAAATTGAAGATTGTGCCATTATATTCAATTTGTATTGGCAAAAGTTGCTAAAAAATTATATTCAATGTATTTTTTACAAAAAAAACTGTTAAAAGCTTGTATAAATGATACTTCCGGTTATCCGATATACACTAAAAACTAATGAGCTCTTCCCACATTAGTATAGAATGGATATACAAAATTTCAAATTTTTCTGATTGATAGTATTTGAGTAATCGTGTCCACACGATCCACACACTCAGACACACAGACACACATATCTACAGACATCATTGTAAAAATGATAAAATCGGATTCTGGGGACATCAAAACGTGCTTATTCACTAAACTCTCTATATGTGATTTTTAGCACGATCCCTATACCTCCCTTGCCTATTCCATATTTAAAATAGTAGTGAGCTTTAAGTAAAGTATCACTTCCGGTTGATGGTTTGTAAATAAAATCGAATTTGTTGTCCAATAAATAGAAAAGTCTGTAATACGAAATTTTGGATTGTTTTATTGTTTTTCCACAAAAATCTGTTAGAGCTCCAAGTTAGGTACTACATACTACATTCGATCTATCATATATGGTTAAAATCTAATATGTTGTTTCAAATTATATATGAGTTTTAAATACCAAAGGCTTTAAGGAAAAATCGTCACACATATTCTTATAAAAATCAGCATTAACTTCCAGGTTCTCTCAAACCACAATAATTAAGAAAATGTGTAACATACATACACTTCAACAGCATGAAAATGCACCAGTTTCAGTGGTATTAGGCATACCTTGAATTTTGATTATTTTGAATTAGTCGCATTTAACTTATAAAGGAACATATAAAAAACATTTATCTTTTTGAATTTAAATGTTTCAATTCTCACGTTTTTTGCAAAGTAAAACATTTAACAAAACAAGTTAATTATGTTTTAAGTTTATATTATACTTATACAAACAAGAGACTTTTTATCTTAACTTCTGCGGTCAACATAAAAAAGTTTCACACAATAGAGAAAAAATTCATTCTGCGCCGTGCAAATACACTGCGGATATTGTAGGAACTCGCCACGAGGCAAATATTTACCCGGTGATTTTTTTTAGCTGTAATTGCCCTGTTCATTGCGAGCGGTAAATAGCTGAGCAAGGGAAAATGAACCAATCAGGGTGGTAACTATAAAAACAGCTTGCAAAAAGCAAAATATTAAAGATATGAAAGGTAAAAGTTATGTATTGTAGGTAATTAAATGAAGACTTACTCGTATATCTCGTTAATATTTTATTCATAGCCATGGCTTCGATATAATTTTTAACACAGGCTATGCCCGATGTTGCACTTTTATCACCCTAATATCCAAATCATAAATTTATGTACCCTAAATCTTGTGATTATTTAGGTTTTTAGGAATTAGATTTTAGGGTTTTGCAGGAGTACACTATGCCTTGAAGTTGACGCGCACTAATTAAACAAATTATATTCGTTACTATAATTTGTACAAAAGTCACATTTACTGTCAAAGTATAGCTTCTTAACTTAACATTTACTCTCAAGCATCAAATTGAATCGAATTGTGTAATTCATTTTTGTTGTTCTAAAATGTTGACATACAAACCAATGGACGTCATTAGTGTGCCATTCGGAATTGTATTTATGTGAAGAAGACCTAAATCCTAAATACTAAATGCCAAAATGCGACATCGGACACAGTTTAGATTGTAAGGAATTCGCACTTATGCGAAAAAGTGGCATTTGATTTCTGATACGACAATTCATTTTTTACCTCTCGCTAAGAGAGGTATTGGATTCATGCTAAAATTCGCATATCCAAATTTTATTGAATAAGCATGATTTAAGGTTCCTAGAATCTGATCATAACATTTTTAAAATGATGTCTGTGTGTGTGTGTGTGTGGATGTGTGTACGATGTCTGGATGTTGGAGGGACGATTCCTCAAAAACTATAAGACTTAAAAAATATTTATCTGCAGTTTCCTCAATCTGATATTCCTGGGAAGAGCTGAAAAGGTTTTGGTAACAATTGGACAACCGGAAGTAGTAGTTTCTTAGAAAAATGTTTCTAAATATAATTTTTTGGAAATTTTTCTTATTACAAATATTGAAGAACAAAATTCTTCATCTAATACACTTAAAATTTTGTATAGATTTAGAGATAAAGACACTATAATATATAAAATATTCTAATCGCAGAGGCCTAGGCACTAAGGAAACCACTTGACAAATTCAAATGTTTATAACATAGTTTGTAAATGACATATGTCAGTGTCAAAAATCAACAGTTTTAGTGACATTCTGATAGGTTTTTCTGGGAAGTATATTTAATTTTTCTTATTATTATATTAATGAAATATTTGAAATTATAGGTAAAATGCATATATCCATCAGAAATACTGCCAATCTGGTTAATGAATTGGAAGAATCTCACACATATAGTAACTTCCTCATACAATGAAAAATAGATATAATTAGAATTGCATGTGTGGAGAAGACATATTAAATACAATAAAAAACAATATTCGGGTAAAGTTCTGTAATTTTTTGTTATAAATCGACGGTTCTATAGCGAAGTGCAATACAATACCTTATATAGCCTAATATGGAAATGGCGAGAGATCTTGTGCTGGCCACAACAGATTTTTTTTTCTTGTAAATGTTAAATCTAAACGGAATTAGGAAATAACCTTGTAAAAAGCAATTTAACAAATCAGAAAGAATTTTCCGAGGAATTTTCATATAATGTGAATAGCGGCTGTTCTAAGATATTTTTATAATGTACGTCAATAATATTTCAACTTCATAATTATAGCAAATACAATAAATATAAATAAATATATCATCACGGCATACGAGTATTACCTATTTCTGAGTGTGCCAATCTGCGTTGTACCTACACAGATTTCGGTAATGATGATGACATATTTGTACCGTGAGAGAGTTTACCAGGCGTCACCTCACGGGCACTCATTGCTGGCGTGGAGAGTGCACCACAGGGGTAATTTTTGTGTCATTTAAAATTGGAAATATTTGGCGTCGGTCGGGATTGAACCCGGTTCCCCAGGTTCGCGACCAGACACTCAGGCACGCGGCCACGGGATCCCCATTATAGCAAATAACGCTTATAAATAGCATTAGAACAATAGAACTAATTGGTTGTCTCCTAAAGTTGATATGTAGAATATACATAAATAACCGTTAAATATTGATCAATGGGTTATTGATTATTTATAAATTCCTACATAATATATTGTGGTATATTAGTTTACTTAGTTATTTTTAGCTTTAACACTAAAATAAAATATCGAAGTTTAACTTGACGATGTTTATAGTTTTTATTACGCATATGAATACCTAAATATAAAATGACATTTCTGTATTACAGATAGTAAATTACATTTGATATATGTATGTATTTATAATTTAGAAATGTACCAATATATTTTCTTCAAAGAAAATTTTTCTTATTTCAATATAAAAGTCTAATTAAAATATCTGAAATGTTATATGAGAGAGTTTTGTTCTATTTCAGTTTAAAATTAAATTAGAGTATATTCGCGACAAAAAATGTAATTAAAATTGCCATTTATTAAATTTTATTAATAGGTGGGTGTACATAGCTAAATTTTCATTTTAAGCGTCTACTTTTAGATTAATGTTTGTTTTATTTTAATTAATTTTTCATAGATTAAAGAGAATTTTAATAAAAGTTGAAAACTGTTTTAAAGTTAAATAGTTATTCACGTAGCTCGTGTATATAAAGTACATATTTACTTCACGAGCCGTGCAAATTGCGACATGAATAATTATAATTGTATAATGTAAAAATAAAATAAATAAATATAAATATATCATCACGGCATATTACCCATTTCACAAGAATTAGTATATTGTACGCCAAGGTTGAGAAGATAATCATTATTCACCCAGCGCCAAGATTGTAACCCGAGGGTGAAGCCCGAGGGATACAAGGCGCTTGGTCAATAATGATCTTCTCAACCGTGGTTTATATACTATTTTTTTCACTACTAGCACATAAATCCTTTTTGATTTTTTTTTTTATTGATAATAACAATCACTTTGACATGAATAATTACGTTAGTTGTTTGTTAATATTCACAAAAACAAAGTAGGCTGCATTTGTTTTTATATTTGACGTTTCGCTCATTTCGCTGGTTTGTTAACCTCACTTATGAGCCTTGATTTGTTTTTGATTTAATTATTTAATAAAAACACTTTGTGCTGTTACAATCAGCAGCGTAATTAGTTTATCATTATTTTTAATTAAATCTATTGAAATCTACCTACAAATACAAAAAAAAAAAAAATAGTGATTTATTGATTACTACATCTATACGTTTCACATTTTCACCAAAACAGCACAGTGGCGGCAGCGTAGGTCAATTTAAAATTACGCGGCAAGTTTAAATTATATACTTCACACCTTTCTTGAGTTTAATGAGTTAAATAATATTTGGATTTGGAGGCTTGAGTTTGATTGAAAAGTGACAGTTTGCATTATAGACCTAGGTTAATAATAAATTATTATTGACCTAGGTTACCATGGTTATAAGCAAGCGGTAGTGAAAAACAATTTCTCATGTCAAATAAAGGTAAATAATAGTGGGTCCCTAGGCTAGTAGTGAAAAAAGCATATTTTTTCAATTAACAAAACAACACACATGCATCTTTGATTAAATGTAAAATATCATTTTCATAGTAACAGTATTGGCAGGAGGTATAGTGCTAGCCACAACAAATTCTTAAAAATGTAAACCTGCCGATATATAACGATATGGATTTGGGCTCATATACATAGTTGTGAAACACCCTGTATATTTAATTTTGCATGTACCGTATGTTGTATAAGTTTGTTACGATTTAGTAATAAAGTTTATATTATTCTACCCTTACTTAAACTAAAATCCTTGCTTATGTAGTCATAAGTCTTTTACGTTATTCAAATTAACAGCATTATAAACACAAGTTGATATCTCGCGGAAAACCTCTTAAGATTTTGAACCCAAAATCCAGACACACGAACGGTATTTACGTTAAGCGTGTTAAGAAAGATATAAAGTACGATACGATAATACGATAAGGTACCTAGTTACAATGTAATATATGCAATTGATATTTAGCATGCTCAAATACCAATATACTATAGTTAATATATTAAACAATTCATATTTATATTTGAGTTGGCTTGTCTTGGCGTGTAATTAGGAGTACGCCCGTAGGGCATTATAACATATAATAATCATAATCATAACATGTATAATAATCTATAATTTATTTACAATGGCGGTATCAAATTCATAGAGGTATAAAGTTACTTTAATAAAGATAGTTATTTAAGTAAGCGTACAGCTCTTAACCGATGTAGAACTAATCTCATAGATAGTAAATCTGGCAATAATTTTGGCCTTACATGCTTTCTATATGAACTGGAAACCCTTAAAAGTGGCCAATGAGGTGTTACACTTCTTTTTACCTTTCGCTACCCTAGGTAAGCTAAATCGCTTAAGCAAACTGACATTAGGTAAAACCTCTCCTCCTTTGGAGTCGGGATTTACCATGCAGTTTGCTTTCGTGTTTGTTGCTAAGCAAAAAAATTCGTGCAAAATAAAAATTTGTCGATAAAATCAGGAGGTTTTGTGATATTACTTCTGATAAAAGTGCAACATCGGACACAGTCCAATTACTTATAATTCGTTCTTATAAACATGTAGGGTGGTAGTATGAACGGTGATTAGGAGATTACTAAGGAGGAGATGACTAGCAGTGTTTTAGCGCTATTAATCGTTTATGAATTATTTTAGAGAAAAATACTTCAAATAAAAGTGGAGTAAAATTAATTTTTCTATAGGTAACTGCTATTTGAAGTATTTTTCTCTGAAATAATCCACAAACGATTGACAGCGCTAAAACACTGCTAGTCATCTCCTAGCTATACTCGCCGTCAAATGATTATGGACTGATGTTCAACTTTTATCCCTTTCCGCACCCTGTCCCTTGCCAAGCGGTGTTGCCGCTTGTCACTTGACATGACCAGGAATGAACGCAAATGTCACATAATACAATTAAAACTAATTAAAAATTTTAATACATCGTAAATGAAGAAAATATGTAAGGTAAGACAGTAATACGTAATATAAAATATAAATATTGTCTCTGTGGAAAATTTATATTTATATTTTGACCAAAGTTTCCACAATCAAGCTAAGGTCGCATTTGCGTTAAAGTACGATAACCGGTGAAATCTAAATAAAAGGTAAGAATAATAGATTATTAGGTGAACAGTAGATCTGCCAACACAACATGCTTCTGCAGTTAAATCCAAAGTTTTCTTATTATTTAATAAATTATAATTTCTTTCAGGATGTAACGCCAATTTTTTGAAAAAAATTAATTATATAATTCATGGGTTTCACTCATTTTCTTTTCAAAAGTCTAAATATAATGCAATTTATAGGATTGGGAATAAAAAGCGCACGCAAGTACTAACAAAAATGTCAGAATATAAAATGGCATTGACAGATTTCAGATGTGTGTACAGGTAGATACTTAAAAAAATTTGGCATCAGTGTAGAAATCTCCAGTCCATAATTATTTGACGGCAAGTATAGTCACTAATCACTTTTTCATACTATAACCCTTAATTTTTCATTATGAAAATCTGAAATATGCAGCGACGTCAATGATCTTATATGTCATTTGTGACAGGTGTAATATTTCCTCCAGAAAACACATTGATTTTTACTTTTTTACAAAAATTTGAACTATAACGTGATTGGTCAGTTTTAAAGGCCTCTAGTTCTTGTAGAAAGTATGTTAAACAAAAATAATTACCAGATTTACTATCATAGATCAGTTCTACCAAGGGTTAAGCATTGTACACTTACACAAACCCTGTTTAGTACATTAGTTTTTTACCTTCCGTCACCTTTAGGTAAGGAAGGTATTGTCTTTGGTCAAAAAATTCGTTGGTGAGTTTTTAGTGAATAAGCACGTTTTAGGCTCCCTACAATACGAATTTGCTATTTTTAAGATGATGTCTGTATGTGTGTGTGTGTCCGTGTGTGACAAATTTTTCTCCGACGATAACTCCAATACTACAATTCTAAAAATTATAATTCTTTCGTATATTCCTGTTCTTTGCATCCATGTGAAGAGCT
This sequence comes from Ophonus ardosiacus, assembly GCA_943142095.1. Classification (NCBI taxonomy): domain Eukaryota; kingdom Metazoa; phylum Arthropoda; class Insecta; order Coleoptera; family Carabidae; genus Ophonus; species Ophonus ardosiacus. The sequence continues at coordinate 35,238,092 of OW964836.1, forward strand.
GATCAGATTTTGGTTATAATTGATTTACCGGAAGTACCCTTATTTGAAGTTTTTAACAGTTTTTCTTGAAAAAAAAACGCAGTTAAATATTATTTTTCGACATTTTGTGATTATCAATATGAAAGAATATCTTATTCTCTATACGGTTTGATTATACATTTTCCTTCAGATTCAATACATATAGAGTTATAGAGACATTAAGAGAGATTAACTTTCAAAAATTAGTCAGCTTTGCTAAAATTATGGAAACAGCAGATAATTCAAAAATTTTTAATTGACAGATATCAGTGTCAAATGCAAAACCAAAGTTGAAAGTATAGGGTCAGAAAGTTATATGTGAATATGATAGTGTCCCTCGCAAGTGACTTGCAGTTGCAGGCTCGCCTCAAGATTGGAATTTTCAATGCCAGAAGTACAAGAAAGGCCAAACAGAAATGGAAGGACTGTGTAGATATAAGAGAGGAAGAATTATGTGAAGAAGATGCGTTGGACAGGAATGAGTAAAAGAGAAGAGTAAGAAACAGCAACCCCCTAATAAAATAGGGAAAGGAACTTTCGGTATGGAATTTGTAAAAAATAGTGTGTTGATGTTAAAATTTTACAGGATATACAGCATCTTTTTCAAAGAACTTTTGGTAAGAGATGTGTACAAAATACATCGAAATGACGGAAGGTTTTGTGCTGGCCACAACAGATTTTTTATAAAACAGCTGAAACTAATTGTCCCCACAACGCCTGTTTTGATAACTTTAGAGACCCTATACTTACTTCGTTTTGTGGCCGGAGTAGAGTCTGCCAAGACAACTGCCGACAACAGTAACCATAGAAACAAATCACGATCCATCGTAGTTGAATCTGTGTCTACACAGTCATAATCGTCTACACTCACTAGCACTCCATCGTCACAAAGTTGTTCGTATCACAACCAACTGTGTACATTTCAGTCTGAAATGTCAAATTCGAGACATGGTTAGAGGGTTAGAAACAACCGACCGGCAACACAAGCTTGAATAGACTGAAAATAAAGCTCGGAGCTTACAGGATCGAAAGCTGCCGAGAAGGGCCGAGGCTAGCCGAATGTGGTCGATAGGATAGGTAACGTTGATTTATACGCTACATCGGTTTTTGTTATATAATTATGTTCCTTTGAGCTTTTCATTTCTTTACCTCTCATACAGCAGGAATTGGAAATCTTTTTAATGACATTTGCGAATACTTTATTTTTTAATTATGTTTACAGCATTATTTTTCAAGTGTTAGTCGTGTCTTTTTAAAATTTAATTAAAATCTTTCAGAATAAAATTGAGTTTTATATTTTCATTCATTCTGCAGAAATGCATTATTCAAAAAAGAAATTGTTTTTCTTCATCCGAATTAACGCAGTTGATAAGTTTCAGGGTTTCAACAGAACATTCTTGTAACTTTTAATGTCAAATATTAATGTACATTCAATTTCATTTCTTCAACACTAATTAACTTTCCCGTTTACCTAAAACTTTTACCACTTCAATAACATTTCCCATTCAAAACATAAATAATTCTTTCTCAAACAGACTTTAAAAACTAAATAAACACCCACAGGAAAAAATATTAAATATACTCACACTCGCACAGCTATGTACTTAGATTGATTTAAAAATATAAAAACCATGGAAACATTAATAAAAAATCTGTTGTGCCCAGCACAAGACCTTCCGTTAATTTGATGTATTTTGTGCAAATCCCATACCAAAAGGTCCTTGGAACAGATTCTATATAATATCATGTAAAATCGAACACGAACACATACTATTTTTTACAAATTCTATACCAAAAGTTCATTCGAAAAGGTTCTACAAATCCAATAAAATTATAACATAAATATACACTAAGTAAAATGCACTAGATACTTCCTTCATTTCTTCTTCAGCTATCCCCTATTTTATTAGGGGTCGCTGTTTCCTCTTCTCTTCCAGTCATTCCTGTCCAACGCATCTTCTTCACATAGTCCTTCCTTTCTCAAGTCTTTTGCGATACAGTCCTTCCATCTTCTCTTTGGCCTTTCAATTTTAGATCCTATACCTTCCATATTTGATTTTGCACTTCCAACTGACATCTGTCAATTAGAATTTTTTGAATATATCATCTGTTTCCATGATAAATAGCAAAGCTGACTAATTTTTGAAAATTAATTTCTTTATAACGCTTTAAATCTACCTCTATTGATTATAAAGGAAAATGTATAATCAAACCATATAGAGAAGAGTATTTTCTTTAATATGTATAATAAAAAAATGTCAAAAAATAATATTTAACTGCGTTTTTTTAGGAAAAACTGTTGAAAACTTCAAATAAGGGTACTTCCGGTGGATTAATTATAACCAAAATCTAATGAACTCTTCATATGGATGTACAGAAGAGGAATACGAAAGAATTATAATTTTTAGAATTGTAGTATTGGAGAAAAATTTGTCACACACGGACACACACACACACGGACACGCACACATACATACAGACGTCATCTTAAAAATGGTATATTCGTATTGTAGGGACCCTAAAACGTGCTTATTCATTAAAAACTCCGAATTTTTTGACCAAAGACAATACCTTCCTTACCTAAAGGTAATCTGTTGTGGCCAGCACAAGACCTTCCGTTAATTAGATGTATTTTGTACAAATCCCATACCAAAAGTTCATTGGAAAAGATTCTATATATCCAGTAAAATTGTAACACGACATTATACAATTTTTTACAAATTCCATACAGAAAGTTCCTTGGAAAATGTTCTATGAATCCAATAAAATTATCACAATCAAATAATATTACTACCAAGTTTATATCTCTACCCATTTTTGAATTATTGCCCCAAAAGTCAATATACTCCACATTTAGATAAAAACTTTAAAATTTTCAAAAAATCTAATTAATCTAGATACTTCTCAATGCGCTGATTCCAAATTTTGAAACCGCAGGTCGATATCTTGTTTCGTTCTTGAGATATTTAAATTTAAAGTTTTGCTCAAAACTGCCCATTTTTGAGCACTAACCCAAAAATGGGTCGAGATATGAATTTGGTGACAACACCATTCGATTCTACGGGCAAAATTACATAGGTACACCAATTTTCAGAATTTTTGAACACCGCATACAATTTCTAAAGCAAAATAACTGAAAATGACCAAAAATCGCAAAAATCTAAGGTGTACCCCTTACGATTTTTTCAGATTTTGGCCATTTTCAGGGGTTTTCAAGCTTTTGTTCATAAAAAATGAACCGGTTGGACAAAAAGTATGAAAATTACTGTACTTATGTATTTTTGTCCGTAGAATCGAATGGTGATGTCACCAAATTCATATCTCGACCCATTTTTGGGTTAATACCCAAAAATGGGTAGTTTTGAGCCATACTTTAAATCTAAATATCTCGAGAACGAAAAGAGATATCGACCTGCGGTTTCAAAATTTGGAATCAGCGCATTGAGAACTATCTAGATACCTAAAAAATAGATTTTTGAAAATTTTGAAGTTTTTATCTAAATGTGGGGTATATTGACATTTGGGGTAATAATTCAAAAATGGGTAGAGATATAAACTTATTGGTAGTAATATTATTTGATTGTAAAGAGAATATTATGTAAGTGTACACATTTTTGAAGTATTTGAACAACTGTCTGAATTTTTAGAAAGAAAAGTATTGAAATAAAAATCGATAAATGCTATAAAAAGTTCCTTTGAAAAGATTCTATTAATCCAATAAAATTATAACATGAACATACACTTTGCAAATTGTTTTTGACAATTGCTTCTTTCTTCATCAGCTTTCTTTAATTTTATTAGAGGTCACTGTTTCTTACTCTTCTCTTTCACTCATTCCTGTCCAACGCATCTTCTTCACACAGTTCTTTCTCTGTCAAGTCTTCTGCGATACAGTCCTTCCATCTTCTCTTTCGCTTTCGCCTTGGAGAAAAGATAATAAAGAATGATACAGAAGATTGTCATTCACAGTTTTCTATTTTTAAATAAGGATTCAAGAAGAAAAGCTTTTATTTCTTTAAATAACCTTATCGACAATATCTCGTGTCAAATTGACATTTAATTAAATACTTCCAAATTGACATACGTTTCTTTGTTCATCGCCTACTCCGAATTGAGCTTTTTTTGAACACGCTGTAGGTAAAAGGGAACTATTATGCAGAACAATAGTAGATGTAGAGGTATATTGCAGTATATAAATTTAAACAATACAGTTACCGGTTTTCTTCTTGTTGCAAACAACTTATCTTTTCTCACTAAATGAAAGTTATGCTATGCGAATATAGAGTTGGGGATCATGTAACAGTTTGTATGAAATAGTGGTTTTGTCTTATTTGCAAAGAAATCCCAAAACTGTGTAGCCACACTGTGTATTTTTAATCATTTAAGTTAATATTTAATACGAGTTGTGCCCATATAGATTTTGTATCTCCGCCTCCTGGTTTTTGAGAGCCTTCAGTGTATCCAGTGCTAGTCAGTGCGAGTATATCAAGTTGATAACTGATACAAACTGCTGCTGTACCCTCGCATTACCGCTAATTGAGTTAGGATATTATGGTAATATATATATTTGGTTATTTCGACAATGCTCACAGGGGTCGACGATTCCCTGGCTTTATTTTTATGGCACGCAGACCAAATGGCTCCGATATGTTCCATCCAAAATGATTTCTTCCAGAGATGGCAGAATGTTAATTGAAATGTCCCATAATATTTGCAACACAAATGAGACCAGCAAAAATTTCATTTGCAGAGGAATACTAAAGTGTTTTACAAATCATAATAATTTATATTTTTATTTTTAAAGAAATATCTTGTACAGAAGGTAATTAACAATTAGTCACGTGACATGTTTTCCACCAATCAGCATTCAGAATCTTCCTAGTTACATGTCTATCACAGCGATGATAAAAACAAAGAAATTATTACCTTATTTATATTCGTTACTGAGGGATTTTTATAACATTGACAGTTAATTTTAACAAAAATTCATTATATTCTCTCAAATGTACGTTCATTACAAAGGCGTCAATTCTTTCTCTTTCTCTCCGACTTCAGGGATTCCACAAGGTTCAAATCTAGGTCCACTACTTTTTCTTCTTTTTATTAATGATGTGACAGATGTAATTCACACTGATAAACTTCATTTCACCGACGACCTAAAAATATTTTACCCAATTCTCTCAGTACAAGATTGCCAACTTCTCCAAGAAGACTTAGATAGACTCTCCAAATGGTGCTCAATTAACAAATTACATCTTAATCTAAATAAATGTACAGTAATGTCTTTTACTAGGAAACTATTGCCAATTATTTATAATTATAAGATCGAAAATGTTACCTTGTCCCGATCTACTACTGTACGAGATCTTGGAGTCAAATATGTCACCAAATTTACATTTACACATTATATACAAGATATATACAGTCATACAAAAAAGTCTCCGTACGACAGTAGTTTTAATGTATTTTAGGAAAATTAGCAGTCTAAAACCCAATATATTTAATTTCCTTTTAATCCAAAATAAAACGCAGTATATTACGTTATTATTAATATAAAATAAACAAATAATTTAATTAATTAATTTATATTATGGGGTAAACATTGAAAGTATTCATAATTTCATGACAAAAAAATCTGTTGTGGCCAGCACAAGACCTTCCGTCAATTCCATGGATTTTGTACAAATCCCATACCAAAAGGTCCTTGGAACAGATTCTATATAATATCATGTAAAAACACATACTATTTTTTACAAATTCAATACCCAAAGTTCATTTGAAAAGGTTCTATAAATCCAATAAAATTATAACATAAACTACACTAAGTAATGTCCTTCCATCTTCTCTTTGGCCTTTCTCTGCGTATCACTTGCGAGCAACACTATGACATAACAATTTTAGATCCTATACTTTTTTTGTCCATATTTGGTTTTGCACTTGCAACTGACATCTGTCAATTAAATTTTTTTGAATAATTATGTCAGCTGTTTCCATGATAAACAGCAAAGCTGACTACTAATTTTTGAAAATTAATTTCTTTATAATGCTTTAAATTTACATCTATTGAATATGAAGGAAAATGTATAATCAAACTGTATAGAGAAGAGTATTTTCTTTAATATATATAATAACAAAATGTCAAAAAATAATATTTAACTGCGTTTTTTTAAGAAAAACTGTTAAAAACTTCAAATAAGGGTACTTCCGGTGGATCAATTATAACCAAAATCTAATCAACTCTTCATATGGATGTACAGAAGAGGAATACGAAAGAATTATAATTTTTGGAATTGTAGTATTGGAGTTATCGTCGGAGAAAAATTTGTCACACACGGACACACACACACACGGACACACACACACACACACGGACACACACACACACACGGACACACACACACACACACACACACACACATACAGACATCATCTTAAAAATGGTATATTCGTATTGTAGGGACCCTAAAACGTGCTTATTCATTAAAAACTCACCACCGAATTTTTTGACCAAAGACAATACCTTCCTTACCTAAAGGTGACGGAAGGTAAAAGTCTCCGTACGATAACCAAAACATTTAAATAATAAACCATTTATTTATGTTTCATAAAGAAATATAATATTTCGAGGGTTTTCCTTTGGTTTTCCCACCAGTAACTAACGATGAGTCATTGAATCCACCATATTTTTGGTCACCGATGACATTATATTCTGCCATTTTACTTGTAATTAACTTTAAATTCTTTTTTGCTTTACATTCATATTTATTTTAAGAATTTTCCGCACTTTCTCAATCTGATTAAAGTGTGGAGACTGTGAGGGATGATTAAGCATATTTTTAATATTATACAGTACGCATTCTCTTATAGAGTGAATTATTTGTCCAATTTTTCTGATGCACGAAATTAAAATTGTCTGTTAAGGCCCTATTTTTCGGCACATTGTTTAAAATTTACTTTTAAAATGTCGAGGGAACCTGTGCTATCCATTGTTGCAATAATTATTAATTTTCGTACTCCCGCTGAGGAGCTATAGCCCCTAGACATAATGCTATCACCGGCGTATTTTTTTTTTTTTTTTTTGACCGTAGACAATACCTTCCTTACCTAAAGGTGACGGAAGGTAAAAATATCTTTTATTAAAATATTTCAAACTTACCTATTTTTATTAAAACATTAATTTTAAATTTTAAAACTACATTAATTTTATAAACTAAATAAATTTTAATTACATGTAAATTAAATTATAAATTTATACTACAAACACGTTGGTTTTTAAATAAATATATCACAAAACTAAAACTATAAGGTTGTTAATAAATAAAATGTCAGGTATAACAATACACGTATAATACGTATGTATATCAATTTTTAATTACATTTTTTGATTCTATTTGTTTATAATATTTAAAATTATTGCCAATATTAAAATTATATACATATTTATATGTAGAAAATAAATTTCTTTTGTCGAAGTAGGCTTGTTAATTCTCGTACTTCGCAGCAAAGATTCACACGTTCACAGCAAGCGAGCTATGGACAGTCTTTATTTTGTTTTCTCGGTAAACGGATGTTATTGTATGTGTCGTTATTTTTATCAAAAATTCATTGAAAATATGTGAAAATGTACTGTCCAATATAATGCATCATGTTTCGAATTTAATTCTCTGTGTAGTGATACAAATTTCACATAAGAAAAGTATCAGTGTTTTGCATTATGTTCAAATAAATAGCGTCGAAGACAGAGATTCATACGAGTGAGGTACATATACCAACAAAATATGCATGAACAATTGATCTAAAACTATAAATGTAATTTTTTATTGATTAACATATTTTTATTTTATCTTTACAGTGGTTTGTGGTGAACTGAACTTGGAAATCAACAAAATCTTAAATCTTCGGGTAAACAAGACTACAACGGCAGATAAGGTAGGAAACTCAAATAATTATTCTTGTCGTAATAATAATAAAAATTAACCCTGCATGAAAATTATTTTTTCGCTTACCTAAAGAGCAAGAATAATCGTTTCACATGATTTAGATACAGAATTTAAATCTCTATAACCTCTTTTTGAAGTATTTTTGCATAAAATAATTTGGTAACGTTTGCAAAAAGAAAAACTAATTTCTCGAGCTATGCATTTAACATTGAGGGATTTTTTGGCAAACAATCATAGTCCATATGTTGTAAATATGAGAGTCCCCCTGCCCCCTTCGCCCAGAAATACTGTTTATTTAGTTACTTTTAGTATATTGTATTGCTCCTGCTTTTAAAAAGTGAAAAAGATGTTTATAATTTTAATGCACTCTCCTCAACAGTTCTAATTCTAAATATCCCTATTCGGGAGTGAAGAAGAGGAGGAGCTTAGCGCGTGACGTAACAATATGGCCGGTTTAAGGTAGATGCTTCGTTTCCCGCAACTGTATTCTTATACACTGCGGCGTTTGAAATACAAAGTAATATTAATATTATAGTTAATATTAAATAAAAATAATGTTTCTTGTATGAATAACATTTTCAATTTTGCGAACTAGTCCGTTTCATATAAAAATTATGTTCAGCATTCTCTCGAATTTTGAATTTACATGATTCGAGTCTTTGTTTTCTTGAATCTACATAGTACTGCATTATTACAGTCTTTGGTAGATTAATGGAGAGATAAGTATTATTATTTTATTGTCATCTTTGTGCAGGCAGGTCTACAAGTTTAGATTTCATTACGAAGTATTTTAATAAAGACACTAAGTAATTATTATCTTGTAGTTATACCCGGCAAAATATAATCTTGCTTTACAAAATGCAAGGAGCAAGCATTATTTTTACTCGGTTCCTTTCCCATTTTTAAAAGATAAATGCATAACTTTCGTCTACCAACTATTTCAAATTGGCAAATTTCTCTAATAAATTTTTCTATAGAATTTAGATTCTTGTTTTCGGGGAATTATGGAAATTAATAATTTCTGGATTTCTACGTGCTAATAATTATACTTTATTTCACGTAAGAATAGCGTTGATTTAGTTAGGGATATATAAATTCTACCCTTTGACTGGTCAGAATATAAACCTATTTCACAGAAATAAAACAAATATCGCCTGTCAGTTGTCAAATAAAATCTACAGAATTAAGTGATGTACATATATATTTTGTTGCAATTTTAGATTTTGACATTTTTACAGATAAATATATTTATTATTGACAAAGCTTGGTTTCACAAATTTAAATTATTTATTCAATGCATGTAAAAACGGTCGGCTCTTAAGAGTAATCTACTATTTTCTTACGTAAAATGAAGTATAGCTTACAAATTTCAATCCACTCGTGATTTATTTGTTAAATAAGTGACAGAAACGATGCGTTCGCCGCTACCTCGGCTAGGACTTACTACCATTTACTAGTTCATATTTTCGCCGCTAGACGTCATATTGCTCTATTTCACTAGCGAATAGTGTCATTTAGTAAATATCAAACTCTAATTGCATATTTACAATATTTTTATTGAAATCACCTCAATCTCTTTTCTCTGATTGGTATTGGGGTTTCAATGTTTGCGTCCGGGTTAAGTAGTGTGGCAGGTTCACAACCAGTGGCGCCGGACTAATTAATGACTCTCTTTAGATAGCCTCAATTAACCAGCATTACGTCACTTGTTCCTAAACTTATAGCTTAATTACACGGGGCACGGGTGCCACTGGCATCTAGTGCGGTACGTCACAAGGGGGCACCGACAACCCCAATCTTAAACGGAGAAAATCTTAAGGGAAAGAGAATTTTCTTTCATATAAATTATAATTAAACATAGGCAGCCATATTCATAGTAAAATAGAAAAGCCAGGTCTAAACACGAGTTTAATAGTTCAGGTTTAGTCTAAGACCAAAATGCCCTATTCATAGTAAAATTTGTGCCAAGTTTAAATCTGGGTTAAAAAGATCTAGATTAAACTCATCGATCTACTAGGACTTGGTCTTTTTCGATATCCGCCATGCGCAGTAGCACAGTTTGTGACAGTTGTCAGATGATAATTATTTGTTTTTAAACCAATCTACAAATTTAAACTTGTATGCAGTTGGCATTTAAATTTAAATAATGGTTATAATTTGAATGACCATAAGAGAAATACAGAAAAATGCGTAATATTTCTTTTTAGTGTGATATATTCAGACTTACAATGAGTAAGCGAGAATCTAATTGGACATAAAATGAAAAGAATCTATTTTTGGAGCAAGTGAAAATCCATGCAAAGGTTATGAAAAATAAAACTGTAAATAGTGCAGCCAATTCCAAAAAAAGAAGAAGTTTGGAAAAGTATATTTCATATATATATTTGCGGCTTACGGTTTTGCTAGGATCAAAAAGGAAATAAAGGAACAATGAAAAATAATGACGATGACAGCAAAGTAACTACAAAAGCAGTAACATCAACCCCAAAGAATTAAATTTTATTAGTTATAATCTTTCATACAGCATGTATTTTATTTATGAATCATGTTTGCCTGCTATTTTAATAAACTTTGTTAATTAAAATGTTTCTATATAGTTCCGTCTAAATATATTTCTTGTGTCGTTATCCTGTCTTTCGTCGTTTTGTTCTTCATTATCCGGTTCATAGGAATCTCCGCTACTTACATCATCTATAAAGAAATAATATAATATTAATAAAGTTATTTTACTTCCCAATAATAAATATACCGTCTCTATCATCCAATGTTTCACAGCTATATTGCGAAGAACTGCCAATGCAATAATGCTAACTTTAGCTGTTTCTAAAGACATCTGCATTCTAATTAAAAAACATCTAAATTTATTTTTCCATTGGCCGAATTATCGTTCTACAACGTTTCTGGTTCTGATGTGTGCTTTGTTGTATCGTTGTTCCGCATCTGTAGTAAAGCGAAGATCTGGAATAAGCATAAAACTCCGATGATGGATATCCATTGTCTCATATGAGGATTCCATTGATTTTACTAGATTAACATAATTTAATATTATTAATATTAGAATTTCGTTTACATAAATGTGTGCCTGTTGTATAATGTACCTAAAATCGTGGCTTCAAGTTGCAATGATTCCATATTCTTGAATCTTATGCACTGCCCCTCCATCGTGCAACAATATCCCAGATCTTGGCATTTTAGTCACAAACAACCTACAACCAAGTAATAACTGTTACACAGGGTATTAATTAAAAAGCGGGCCATAGGCGTCTAACATAGGATACTTATTATTTTCTTTTTACGTAATGTAATATATTTTCGTGATAAAATTAGACAATTACCCATGTAGATATTTTTCTAAATTCAGTTTCGTCATATTTTTCGATGGGATTCATGTGTTGAAGATATATCTTTTGCTTCCTTCTGCTTTCAATTAAGTACATTCTGAATTCTAATCACATAATCTGAAAAATAAATTAAAAATCATTAATATAAATATATTAGTTATATAGGTAGATATATATTAATCAATAAAATAAATATCTACTTACATTTACTTCTATAATAATGTTTTCAAATATAACCTCACTGGCTTTCTTCTTGTTGACAATTGAACATCTGCATTTAAACCAGCGTACAACTAGGGGTCTGCCAGGTCTAAATATCAGACCGTATTTAAACCAGCACTACCGTTAGTCCAGTTCTATGAATAAGAGAAAAGCCGAATCTAAACTACTGTGCCTATAGACCAGGTTTAAACCGGCATATTTTTACTATGAATACGGCTGAGGAGGTTTCTATACAAGCCCAAGGTCATAACAGTTCGGTGGTTAACACTGTCTATAAAAAAATTATAAATCCTACGCAAATGGTGAGATTTTTTTACAAAATTTCGATTAGGTAGTTTTTAAATATAGAATTTGAACTTATAAAAACTATGTTGGTATTCCACCGTTTAATATTGGACTCTTCTGTAGGCCCTTTTCACTCACAAAGATTTTGGACGTACCTACGTTAAAAAGCACTATAATGGAGTGATTGCACATTTTCTGAATTATTTTTACCTCCCGCTACCCTTGGTAAGGGAGGTATAGGGATCGTGCTAAAAATCACAAATTGAGATTTTAGTACACGACCACGTTTTAAGGTCCCTAGAGTCCAATTTTAACATTTTCAAGGTTATGTCTGTATGTGTATGAGTGTGTGTATGTATGTATGTATGTGTGTGTGTATGTATGTATGTGTGTGTGTATGTATGTATGTGTGTGTGTATGTATGTATGTGTGTGTGTGTGTGTGTGTATGTATAGGGATTTTGTCTTCGCTCTAACTCAAATACTATCATTCAGAAATTTTTTAAACCTTGTATTTCTATCCTATTCTAATATGAAAAGAAGCCATTAGATTTTGGTGTAAATCGAATAACCGGAAATGGCACTTTACCTGAAGCTCATAATGGTTTTTCTTCAAAAAATATCATTAAATGCCATTTTTTCGCATTTTGTCATGAAAATTAAAGATTATTGAATTTTCTACAGGAATACATTAATACTTTATCTATATATTTTACAAATAAATTTAAAAATTTTTTTTTTTATTAGCCCCGAAGCCTAAGATAAACACAATTCCTTTGTTACACAGTTCATATTTCAAATGAATGTAACTGACAGTAAATGTTACTGTCAAAAAACTCGTCACTTCAAATTAATAATAGTGACATTTTAAAAAGAAAATTGTAAATTAATCAATAGTTTTATGCAATGTCACGGTTTTCAGTGTTCACACTGTATATATCATCACGACATTTTACCCATTTCTGGGTGTGCCAGTATCTACAACACATATGTAGACATCGATAATGATGATGACATATTTGTTCCGTGCGGGCGTTTACCAGGCGTCACCTCACAGGCACTCATTGCTGGCGTGGAGAGTGCACCACAAGGGTAAATTTTGTGCCATTTAAAATTCGAAATATTTGGCGCCGGTCGGCATCGAACCCGGATCCCCAGGTTCGCGACCAGATACTCAGACTCGCGGCCACGGGACCCCATTGATATGTAAAATAATCTTACTGTTCTAAATGCTATTTTTGTTTGAAATAATTTTTGGAACTGCAGCAATCTAGATATGTAGATACTTTACCACATGTGTAATTATATTTTATATTATCAGATTTGTATTTAGCTAGTTTTATTAATTATTTAATTGGACCAATTTGCGGCTTTACAATTAATTTAGTTTGATCATTATCTCATGACCACAAATATTTGCAGGTTCATTATATAAAATTATAAAATGCACTTTATCTGCGTTACTCATAATAATTGCAACTAATATAAAATTCCAATTAATTTTTACATAGATATTAAATATGTTATTGCGGTTTTCGTTTGTCTGTATTTATAATATTCGCGATTTAAAATATACTGGTTATGCCACTTGTCATGTTTTTCATTGTTTCTGATGGTCCGCTTGATACGTGTTTCCTTGAATAATCCGCTAGATGCGCTACGTGAGAACGACCCTACCAAAGCAAACTATTTTAACATAAAATATAAAAAATGAAATGGATACCTAATGAATTTATTTTTAATATAAATTTATATATTTAATGTAAACCTGAATCAATGCATTGTTAGAATTTAAAATTGGAAAAACTAAATAAATTGATAGAACCGTACGCTTCCAGATTTCCATTCGGTAATAATATCTTCTTCCCGAAAATGTTTTCGACGAACATCATTCAATCTTAATTCGCGATCATATCTACTAATTGCACATTTACATTTTTAAAAAATCTGATGTGGCCAGCACGTGACCTCCCGCCAATTTCATGTTTAAAATAGCAATGAGCTTTAAGTAAAGTACCACTTCCGATTGATCGTTTGTAAACAAAATCTACTTTGTTGTTCCAATAAATAGAAAAGTTTGTAATACCAAATTTTTGATTATATTTTATTATGTTTTTCCTGAAAAATCTGTGATCAAATACCAACTTTGCGATTGTTTTGTTTTGGATCATTAATATATTTTAAGGAAAAATCGTCACACACACATTATTGTCAAAATTAGCACCAACTTCCATTTGCTCTAAAACGCAATCTGTGTAAATTCTTCGCCGTACATGATCCATTTCGTAAATGTGTAGTTGAAAACTATTATTTGACACTTTGAAATCACGTTCTTATTGAGAGCTGTTTGATATGTACATATTGCTACAAACATCAAACTTAAATCGAATTATCCTGTATATCTAACATTCATGTTTGATGGAAAATATGTTATTTTTACAAACCTTAATTTTTATTAGAATCATATTTAAAATACTAAATTCTTCTTAATACGGTTTCATTATTAATTTTAAAGTAATTTCTTCGTGACAGTGACATATGTTTAAATTTGTCAAATTTGTTATTAAAGTATTGTTTTTGTTTGACGCAGAGGCAAAGTGATTTACAAAAATAAATTATTTTATAATTAAATATTTATAGTTATTTCATGTTATATATTTACTAAATGCTATTATCGTAGAATTGAAGATTGTGCCATTATATTCAATGAATTTTTTACAAGAAAAACTTTTAAAAGCTTGTATCAATGATACTTCCGGTTATCCGATATACACTAAAAATTAATGAGCTCTTCCCACATTAGTATAGAATGAATATCCAAAATTTCAAATTTTTCTGATTAATAGTATTTGAGTAATCGTGTCCACAAGATCCACACACACACACACACACACACACACACACACACACACACACACACACACACACACACACACACACACACATACATACATACATACATACCTACAGACATCATTGTAAAAATGTTAAAATCGGATTCTGGGGACATCAAAACGTGCTTATTCACTAAAATCTCTATATCCGATTTTTAGCACTATCCCTATACCTCCCTTACCTAGGGTAGCGGGAGGTAAAAACGAGGAAACACGTATCGCTTTGAACCCTCGTTTTGTGCAGAGTGGCACAACCTATATATTTTAAATCGTGATAATATTATTAAATTTTATTTCTTTTCGTAATGGATTGTCCTTTAAAAAGTAACAGACATATTTTATAGTGCTGTCACAAAAATAAATTCAACTCTGATAATAAAACATGTAATATATTGGCATTTCTATCTTAAAAGCATACTTATCACATTATATATCTTCAGCTATCATATGTAAAATGTATCGCAATAAAACATATTTATATGACTATCAGTATTTCACTCATTTCATCTCTGCAATATTGCGGAATTTTGCCATACAAATGCAATGCGCATATTACTTATGACAGCTCGTAGATACACTGCATTTAAATAAAATGATAGATCTTATCACTCGAAATATATCATTGCAACTAGCGCAAATGTACTCGAATACTTTTATTGCACTCTCTTGGGAATGCAATAGCTACTGTTACAGACAAGAGCTTATACATCGCATGTTTTTATTCATATTAATATTTTATTGAAGCGTTAGTTCTCTTGAAGTATTGAAATATCGAATGTATCATTAGCATCTTTTGATGAAAGTGATATATTCAAATGTACTACAAAGAAATGTAAAGTATTTCAGACATAATAATCGTCAGTGTTATGTTAATTATGATGGTTTCTCTCCTGCCCTTTTCAATCAACCTCTAGCGTGCCGCAAGGATCTAATCTAGGCCCATTTAACTCTGCAGTGGTGGTGCCCAAAATTGTAACGTTATTAGTGGCGCGGAGTCTAAAGGTGGGTTTATGCTGAAAAATTTAAGAATAGGAATAAAAATAAGAATAGTGTTAAGAATAATTTTAAACATAACGATAAGTGGTGTTTATGCTGCCAGTTATAAGAATAAGCGTAAGAATAAGAGTAGTGATATTAAAGTTTTTAGGTTAGTGAAAAGTAGTTACATTTATTATTCTCATAATGGTAGCAGCGTTGATTGACATTTATAAGATTTATAATTTTATTATTATTTTTTTTTTAATTTGTTAAAATGAAGTACAGTCAAAATATTATTTTGTCTGCACTAATTCAATTAATTGGGAAAGAAGAGAATCCATCACTAAATTTGACATAATTATGTTTCGCCAACACCGATTATTATGAATGAATAATGAATGATCATTGACGTATTATAACTAACGTTAGTTATAATACGTCAATGTGAATGACCAATTTTTTTGTTTGAAGTATTTGACAGTTGACACGCATGCGCTCTTCGCTTACAGGAATAAGAATAAGGCGTAAACTTAAAAGTAAACGAACTTTGGCTTATTCCTTATTCTTATTTCTTATTCCTTATTCTTATTTCTGCAGCATAAACCGAGTCGTGTGTTATAACTGTTTTAACTTTATCACTATTCTTATTCTTATTTTTATTCTTAAATTTTGCGAGCATAAACCCACCATAAGAGACTTAATATATTCGCAAATAACTTCAGTTTCTGATTGATTTCTAAAAAAAATCTGATGTGGCCAGCACATTATCTTCCGTTAATTCTATATATTTTCTACAAATTCCATACCGAAAGTTCCTTGGAAAAGATTCTATAAATCCAATAAAATTATAATACAAACATATAGGTACTATGTAAATTGCACTTGACACTGACATTTGTCAATGAGAATTATTTAAATATATCAGCTGTTTCCATGTTAAAAGCAAAGCAAAGCTGGCTGATTTATGAAAGTTAATTCCTTTATAATTCTTTAATTCTCTATTGAATATGAATGAAAATGTATAATCAAACATATAGACAATAATATATTGTTTTATATTGATAATCACATAAAATGTCAAAAAGTGATATTTAACAGTGTTTTTTTTTTTCAAGAAAACCAAAATCTAATCAGCTCTTCATATAGAATGTAAAGAAGAGAAATATCAAAGAATTATAATTTTTAGAATTGTAGTGTTGGAGTTATCGCTGGAGAAAGTTTTGTCACATACACAGTGACACACGCACACACATGCAGACATCATCGTAAAACTAATAAAACATTAAAATCTCACCACCGAATTTTTTGACCAAGAACAATACCTTTCTTACCTAAAGGTGACGGAAGGTTAAAATATAGTATTTTAATTAACATTATTTCATTTAAGATACATTATAGCTGAATATAAAATTTAGAAAATATAGAATGTATTAATTTTAAATTATCACATTTTAGGTACTCACTTTTACGAGGATTTTTATAAACTTAACAAAGTATATATTACATATATACTTATATATGAGGTGCAATAATATTTATTGTTGTTTTTATTCTGACACTAGACATGGTAATTTCTTGTGTTTTTGTGGATAATTTTCTGAATTTTGAATGAGGTCATGCACGACTTTTTTTTTATAATTTTAATCGATAGAGTAGTGAAAAATAATATACCCGTATTTTTTATTTTTCCTCAAATCAATCTTTAATCATGAAAAAATTGTAATTGAAAATGACATTCTTTAAAATGCGGCTGAAGACCCCCGCTTCGTCCCTTGTCCAATGACGTCACAGAGTGAGAAGCACGACCATTTTGATTTTCACATTGTCTTAAACGTCAAAGTGACATTTAAAGATAACCTAAAATTTATGAAAGTAAACATGTCGATGGAACGTTGTTTCATGCCAAAATAAAGAATAAAATAATATTCTGGAATATATTCAATGTCTCATATGCGTTTATAACCTCCTACCGTCTAATTCAAAGATTCAAAAGTGAAAGAAACATCTGATGTAACGTAGATAATTTCACGCCAAATGAAAATTATATTTATAAAAATAAATAGAACGAGAACGATATTATATTAATATAAAATAGCATATTTAGATATGTAATCCTCAATTTATAGTTTATATATATTTTTCTTTTAGAAATGATGTGTCCATATAAAATGTCTGTTTGAAATGAGTCTGAACTTCGTTCGTAACGTTGTGACGACAAAACATGGCTGGTTTTTGCAACTTTTTAAAAATACCATACTTTAAAACGATTTTATATAACAAAAAATATAAATAAAAAATAATTTAATCATACTGATCGATGAATTAGACTATCCTTTTTCGATTTAAACAGAAAAAAGGTACAATTATTTTTTTTTGCATGACCTCATTATGAACGTTCATACTTCTTCCTGTCTGAACGATCTTTGTCCATTTTGATGGACAATCGTTTTATGAAGTATTTTTCAAAATAAGCGAAAGACAATTTTTAGCCTGTAGCTTTAAAACAAAAGACGATAGAAAATACCTGAGGCGCCTATTAAAGTTGTCTCTAAAAGTTGGTCCATAAAGACCTACATCAATTTTCTGTAACGTGCATAATAAGAATTTTTCCTACGACCACTGTTAAAAGTAGTCTTAGCGAGTTAAAAATAACAGTTTATAACGCAGTGAATACTTTTAAATCGTTGTCATTGACAACGGATTAAAAGTAAAAAACAAATTTACTTTTAACACTAGTATTAAAAAAGAACTAAATCTAGTTACATTTAGTGTTAAAAATATAACTAAATCTAGTTACATTTAGTGTTTATAAGTAAACGTAGTTTCATTTTATATTTATTTTTGTACTGATATTATTTATATAGGTATTTTATTAGAAGTACACATTATTTTGAAACGTTTATTGTTATAGTACAATTATTACAATTGTTTATAGTAATTCCTTGCAAGGCGCTTGAAGAATTGGAATTTAAAACAGTATTGTTGGAAGTAGAGGTTAGAATAAACAATTTTCAGTTGTTCATAGCAAATACATCATGACTTATCATAAATGTCATTCTATAATTTTTAGTTTTTACTAATACATAACTAGGGTCGTAGGAAAAATAGTGTATGAAATAAGTGTTAAAAGTGATATTATTTCGTTCGTGGGGTTTGTTTTACTCGGCTTCGCCTCGCTTCACAAACTTCCCCACTCACTCATAAAATGTCACTTTTAACACTTATTTCATAAATAACTATTTTTCATTCAAGGAACTTGAATTTGTTTCACCATGTCCAAAAAATAATAAAATTATTAGGAAAAGTTGACTCACCTCTATAAATCAAGTTGTAGAAATTAGAAATCAATAAAGGATTATTATTAAGTAGTAAAAAGTAATACAGCCAATTTTGCAAATATTAAATAAATTGTAATTATTTCGTTTGATCTTTTTTATTATTTTATATTTGTAATTCTTGTAAATACTCTTTTAATCTTGTTGTTGTCCCCAACCTCAAAGTGATTGAACTTACTAGTTTATCTTCCTTTTCGTTGCCGACTACAGTTGTTACAAAAACCACAAACTTCGAGCAAAAACTATCCTTGGTCCGACTTTGCGCTCAATTGTTTTTCCGTTGTTTGTTGGCCTTTTTACATGAAGTTCTGGAGGAAACATTTCCAATGCGCTCCCTTACAGAAACTCGCCCTACCGCCGCCCCTGTAACGGGGGGGGGGGGGGGAATCTATGCGATTTGATCCGTATTGAAGGAGGAAAAACTCGTGTTTTCCCGCAGTCAGTGGGGTTGTTTTTGTGCAGAATGCGTCAAGAGGAGGATTAAAAGATGTTCAAAGACGAAAATAATGCAGATTATAATAGAATTATTATTGTACTATACTTACCGTCAAATAAATATGGACTGGAGATTTCTACCATATACCTATTAACTAATATATTGCGGATTCTTTGCTTTTCTTGAAGGAAACACTGTGAAATGGAAATATCATTTCTGCATAAGTCTATCTCACACAAACACCCAACGGCGAATTATGCGCATGCTTGGAAACCTTGACTACTATTGGCTAACGAGGAAATCATGATCAGAGTTCTGTTTATTAACGACTAGCGAGAGAAATTTTATATTTAAATTTGAGAAATTAAACAATGTACCTACTATTTATTTGTATGGAAATTCTTGAATATAAATATTAGTAATAATAAAAAAACATTGACATATTCTAGTGCTAAATTTGAATTAAATAATTTACTTTGTTGTACTGTAAATATAATAGGAATACAATCTGGTCAGGATTAATTTATTTAGGTGACAATAAATTACTGTATGAAACACAAAGCAAATGCTTCCGAAGTGCAACTACAAACAGAAATGAAATCAAACGTCAAAGTCGAACCATGTGCTCGCTGCATCACCAGGGCAGCGTTCCAAAACCAAGAAAACCGAGTTTTGGCGTAGAGTATAATGTGTTGTGTTTTGGAACGAATGAGAGTTTTGTTGAAGTAAAAAATTGAAACTAAATTAGAAATAATTTTATAAAACTAACAAAACTACTTATAATTACAACATTAATGTCAAGCCCGTAATACAAGTGCTTTTATGGAGCACTCTCCTCAATATAATGTGAAAGTACGCTCCATAAAAGCGCTTTTATTATAAAAGTATGCTCGTAATACACGCCAACGTATTTACTTATGTTTATTTTCAACCAAAAGCATGTTTTCTTCCACAAGAAGGCAAATTACTTTCATATGTTGAGAATCGTGAGCATCTACATTTGAAAATATTATGGAGTAATTTCTATACCCTCCTCGTTAGTAGAGTAAGTAGAACATCACTTTGGAGTAAACTCTGGCTGTTTTGGAACAGGTTGAGTAAACTCTGAGAGTAAGGTTATTAGTTTTGAAACGACTTTAAATAATTTCGTATTCTAAGAATAGGATTTTGGAACGCAGTCCAGTCAGCGATGCTGTCAGCTTTAGCCAATAATAGTCAAGATTTCCGAGCATGCGCATAATTGCCTGTTGGGTGTTTGTGAGAGATAGACTTATGCAGAAATGATATTTCCATTTCACAGTGTTTCCTTTTCCTACTCTTATGGAAAAGATACGAGCATTAACAATATATTAGTTAATAGGTATATGATTTCTAGACTGTTGCTAATTGTGGCAATGTGGACGTTTACCAGACGTTACCTTAACGGGCACTTATTTTAAAACGAAATGTGTTTCGGACCAGCGTGCCCACTATACCACACTCAAAAATCAAAGTGATGTATTTATTTTTTTGCGAAACAGTTTGTATACGGTTTGTTAAAAGCTAAAGATTCGTTCTGAGAACAGGAAGCGTCCTTTTTAGCATTCAGTTGGCATGAAAGGACTTTATCAAACAGAACTATTATGCTTTCAATTTGCGATCAGTAAATGAAGGAAGAATCAATAAAGGTTCAGCATGAATAATTAAAGGATTCACGGAGGACTTGAGCGGTTCTTTAAGAAGCTGTTTAATATTTTACAAGAGGTCTAAAAATATAGCGAAATATGTTGCGTGTTTTGCTCGCTCTAAGGATCATCTTTATTACCTGTTCTAAGCGTTTTATTTATAAATGAATTTTATATTTCCTCCTACCTTTTAATATAATATAAAAGAGTAATATTAATATTATTTTTCTTCTAATTTGTCGGCTCCGGTGGCTCAATGGTTAGAGCAATGCCTCTTAGTCATGAGTGTGCTCGGGGTTCTGGGTTCGAATCCCACTAAGGCATGGATGTTTGTATATGTGGACCTAATCAGTAATTGGGATTTGATATATATATTTAATATTGTAATTGCTTTACGAACCGTGGGACACCGTATCATCGATTTAATAAATAATGAATCTGCTATTAATATTAACCTTTTTGGCTATACGCGAGGGTATTACACTTGTCATTCAGCAAAATTATTGCAATCTTGCATTCTATTTATATTATATAAATAGAATGTTAAATATAATGAGGGGAGTCAACGGTCGACAGTCAGCAGTCAGAGAGTCAACGACAGTCAACAATAATCTTCGATTCGATCAACCCCGCTGAAGGGGTAGTCTACTCCTAGGTATGAGAAATACATTGCTAAATATCGTTCGTTAATTGTAATATCATATAAATATGTTTGCATTTATTTTGTTTATTATTTAACTTGTTTTTATTAATACAAATATTTATTTTTGTTTACTTTTGTGTTTAACTATTTTATAACCTATGACCGCAATTCTGTCTTTTGTTTTATTATTAATAAATATTTTCTAAATTATTACTTATTAATAATTGTGTCACCAACCCAGTGCAGTGATCAGCTTACCCGCTGACGCAACAGACAGCAGGGTAAGTACAACCCTACTTAAATCGTTAACGTCGCTACTTCTTGTGAGTACGTAGCACGCCGTGCAATTCTATAGCGTTCAAATGTTATGCCGTTCAAATGTTATGCTGTTCAATTCCCACGCCGTTCAAAGTTTCCCCCACCAGCTATCCCATAGCTTACAAAGGGAACACACGCATCGTCCTAATGTTCATTCATCAACATGTTCAATGAGGTCATGCAAAAAAAAATAATTGTACCTTTTTTCTGTTTAAATCGAAAAAGGATAGTCTAATTCATCGATCAGTATGATTAAATTATTTTTTATTTATATTTTTTGTTATATAAAATCGTTTTAAAGTATGGTATTTTTAAAAAGTTGCAAAAACCAGCCATGTTTTGTCGTCACAACGTTACGAACGAAGTTCAGACTCATTTCAAACAGACATTTTATATGGACACATAATTTCTAAAAGAAAAATATATATAAACTATAAATTGAGGATTACATATCTAAATATGCTATTTTATATTAATATAATATCGTTCTATTTATTTTTATAAATATAATTTTCATTTGGCGTGAAATTATCTACGTTACATCAGATGTTTCTTTCACTTTTGAATCTTTGAATTTGACGGTAGGAGGTTATAAACGCATATGAGACATTGAATATATTCCAGAATATTATTTTATTCTTTATTTTGGCATGAAACAACGTTCCATCGACATGTTTACTTTCATAAATTTTAGGTTATCTTTGAATGTCACTTTGACGTTTAAGGCAATGTGAAAATCAAAATGGTCGTGCTTCTCACTCTGTGACGTCATTGAACAAGGGACGAAGCGGGGGTCTTCAGCCGCATTTTAAAGAATGTCATTTTCAATTACAATTTTTTCATGATTAAAGATCGATTTGAGGAAAAATAAAAAATACGGGTATATTATTTTTCACTACTCTATCGATTAAAATTATAAAAAAAAAGTCGTGCATGACCTCATTCTCACTTCGTTCAGTTCCATAACGTTCAAATCTACAAAACGTACGTGCACCGTTAGACAAGATGGCTTACAAGTACACTCCGGAGTACAATTTAAAAAAAAAATACTACCAATACGTAACCTAATCGTAACTCATTTTACACTCCAAACCTATCAATACTTGAATAACATATTCAGTATTTGTAAAAAAGTAAACCGGCCAAACTATTATGAGTTTGGGCTCGTGCATCACAAAATTTCTATTTTTAATAAGGGGTACAATTTTAATTTGTTTTTACTTTGTATTAATAAGTCAAAAACTATTGTTTACAGGCAAAATAAAAGTTAAAATTATTACACGGTAAAAAATTACATTGATATTCCGGACAAAATTTAGTTAGCTGTATTTTTTTTGTTATTTCAACAATATTTTTTTGCCGTGTATACGAAGAACTTTGTATTTTAAGTTTCCAAAACTAAACAATTTTTGTTGTGTATAAAAAGTATTATTTGCTGTAAAATATTAGTCATGGTAGCAATTATTATTAGTAGTACTAAGCAGTCATTTTGTTCCTTTGTTCAGATTACAAAATCATTTTGCAACAATTATACAGCATAATTCACTGTTCGTATTATACAGTACTATACTACGTCGTGTCTCATTTGCTTGCGCAGTTAAGTTTAGCCTGTCGAAAATTGTGTTTTAAAAGTGCTTGTTTCTTGTGCCCGTCAATAAAAATGGATGATTTTGTAAAAGATATTTTAAAACAATGGCAATTAGAGTGTCTTATTAAGAAATTTGAAGGTATGTATCGATTATTGATAAATCTATTATAATTTAAGTGACTATTGTTTCATACGTTATTTTGTTTATATAATATTTGTTATATATAGATTATAATTATAAATAAATAAAATTATTATAATACGCATATTTAATTTTTACCTTACTACCTCATTAATGCATTTGTATATCTATCAAAAATTTATTAGTTTCCAAAACAAATTCATAGTTGTTAATGGTAATTTATTTTATTTCTTCGCATAACAAATTTATATTTCTTAATGGTAACTTAATTTATTTGTTCGTATAACAAATTTACATTTCTTAATGGTAACTTATTTTATTTGTTCGCATAACAAATATCTTTTGTTATATATAACAAAATTGTATTTGTTGCCACAACACTTTTTTACCAGCAAATTTACCTAGGTAACTGTAACAAATATATTTTCTGGTCCTATATTGACAAAAAAAATTTGCTGCTGGAACTCATTTTTGGTAATCACAACAAAGTTTTTATTTACCGTGTATCTATTTACGTACTGCCAAGAGAAATAAAACAGAAATGTTGAACAGTTGTATTTTTTGTTGATAGATGACATACGTCACAAAGTTTTAATAATGATGCACAGTTAATTTTTTGTTCTACCTAATAATAAAATTTGTAAAAGAAATTTCTCGTAATAGTCGTAATTCCCTTTTCCAATTTCTAACCAAATTATTCTTTTATTGTTTTATTTTTTCTGTAAAAACATCCCGGGTTTATGTTTTATGCATCACCGATTCTTCTTGCGAAAAAAATGCAAATTTCTAAATTTACTTTGTCCGAGAATAATTAAATTCTTCCATATATTTTAGTGTGTAGATGTACGAGTATAATACCCGAGAATTCATTTTTGAAGATATGAATACAGTTACAATAGCATATGCATAATAAACATATAAAACAACATTAAAAGAAACGAGCCTATTATTATAGATAATATTTTTTTATAAGTATACAGATATTCCAGATAACAGGTCTACACTTTAATTATTAATTTACCAATTATAGTATAGATTTTAAAAAATAAATTAACTTAAAATGCATACGATGGTTTATGAGCGATTTACAAATTTAGAAATTTAAAATTTAGATTTGGAATATAAACCAGAGAAAAAATTGTAAAATTTCTAAAAGTAAATTTACGGGCCGGTTTTTCAATCTCTGGTTAAAATTTTAACTTCTAGTTAAATAAACAATATAATAATAATAATAATAATAATAATATTAATAAACTTTATTGACATATATTCAAGGGCGAGGTTCAGCCTAAGGCTGCTCTTCCACCTAACCAACAAATAATACACAGATGTTTATAAAACTAATAGACACGTTTTAAATATTAATTAATTACAGATAATTGAAGTAATAGAAACATTTAAGATAAATATAGAGTACAAAATAGTAAACAATGAAATAAATATTATGCAAATAATAATGCTCGTACATTTCTTTTGAAATTGTTTAAAGAAAGGATCTTCAGATAGTCAGGAACACTGTTATATAAAGTGGGGGCCATATATGAAAACGCACCTTTAAATTTTGACTTTCTGAAGGTTGGTACAATGTACAAATCCTTCATTCTAAGAGAATGGTTATAATCTTTAATAATAAATTTGTCAAATAAATATGATGGAGTACCTGTCAATATAATTTTATGTAGCAAGCATAAATAAAGATATTTAAGACGGTTTTCAACAGAGGGCATCTTAGAAATTTTGCGATACTTAGATATATGATCGTATTTACGCAGACAAGAATTTTGCAATAATGTTAGTCTCTGTTTATCTGTCTGTGTGAGGTTTGGAATATAAGTGCAGGCGCAATAGTCAAATAGTGGAAGAATAAGTGAATTGACCAGTTTAAGTTTCACTGACGAATTTAGTTCATTTTTAAACTGAAATAATTGTCATAATTTCAATCTTGCTGCACATAATTTTACATTAAGATGGTTTCTAAAATTTAAATCTTTGTCAATGTGAAGTCCCATAATTTTAACATTATCTGTGCGAACTAAAATAGAACCATCTAACACAATATCAGGTATGATACCACAGTCACTAATGATTAGAAGTGATGATTTGTCGGTATTAATTTTGAGACCATTGCTCTTTACCCATGATACAAAATCACTTAGCTCTTTGTTGACAATAGCGCAATGTTCATTTATATGCGACTGTTCCATAGTTGCAAGAACCTGGGAGTCATCCGCATAAGAGTGAACTGAACAAAAATTAAATATATTTGGCATGTCAGCAACAAATATTAAAAAGAACAAAGGTCCCAAAATTGATCCCTGTGGTACACCACATTGAAGATGAAAATTTGATGAGAGTTGTGTTCCTTGTTTTGTACTCATATTAATGTAAAATGATCTATTTTGAAAGTAGTTCCTACACCACGATACTGCGCTTTCTGAGAAGTTATAATAACTTAATTTAAAAAGAAGTAAACTGTGATGGATCATGTCGAATGCTTTTGAGAAATCTATTTGTATGACTAATGATGGTTTCGATTTGTCTAGATTATTTAAAATTGTATCGACTATATTTAACATACATGTATTTGTACTATAACCTGATCTAAATCCTGACTGATTAGCAGGTATTATTTTATTCTCAAAAACATATTCCATGATCTGATCGTAGCATATTCTTTCCAGCACTTTGGACAAAGTGGGTAAAATACTTATTGGTCGCAAATCATCAAAAGTCGCACAATCTTGTTGTTTTACTATTGGCCTAATTGCTGCTGTCTTCCAAACCTCAGGCACAACACTCTCTAATAAACAAGTATTTACGATATGCGTAATATAATCATTTACAATTGGTAATATTATTAAAATCATTTTAGTGAAATTCCATCTACCCCAGTTGCATTAGTTTTAATGTTGAGAAAGATTTCTTTAACTTTACCGCTACTTACACATTTAAAATGAAAAGGTTCATCATGTACGCCAGCATATTATATATATATATATATATATATATATATATATATATATATATATATTGCATCATTTGGTTCACAGCAATGATAAATCTGTCATTTGACAGTTAATTTCGATTGAATTTTGTTCATTTAATTCTAAATTATTTGAAACTTTTTGATTATTAAGATCGTTTCCTCTTGTATATATTTTTACAGCTACGTGTTTTTTATTGTTGACCTTTTCAGTGTGTAGTTAATGTATAAAGCAAAAAAGTTCTTTGTATTTTTGTTAATTACAAAACTTTTTCTGGACATTTCTTTTAAGTCAATACAACTAATTAGGTAACGAAGTACTGTGAAAAGAACAACATTTTTTGCTGCAAAACAACAACCGTAATTTACACCCGGAAAAAATAAATCACAACTCAGCACATTCGCAAAAAGTAATGCACTTAAAACCAGGGCTAAAGCGTAAAAAAGTTTTAAAAACCCTGAAAATTAATTTCGCCATAAGAGCCGCTAACAAGACAATTAAAACCCGATGGGATTTACGGATAGCCCAGACTTAGAGAATTAAATGGGATAACCGCAACAGAGATACACGAGAAAAAAATATCAGCCTGAAATATCAGATCGCCAAGGTCTGGAAATAAAGGAAAAATATTGAGAAGGTACTTCAAATAGAATCAAACAAAATATGCCGTGAGCATTTTTTACCTCTCGCTAAGAGAGGTATTGGATTCATGCTAAAATTCGCATATCCAGATTTTATTGAATAAGCACGATTTAAGGTCCCTACAATCCGATTATAGCATTTGTAAAATGATGTCTGTGTGTGTGTGTGTGTGTGTGTGTGTGTGTGGATGTGTGGATGTGTGTGTGTGTGTGTATGTATGTATGTATGTATGTATGTATGTATGTATGTATGTATGTATGTCTGGATGTTGTAGTCACGATTCCTCAAAAACTATAAGACTTAAAAAATATTTAACTGCAGTTTCCTCAATCTGACATTCCTGGGAAGAGCTGAAAAGGTTTTGGTAACAATTGCACAACCGGATGTAGTAGTTTCTTAGAAAAAATCTTCTAAATATAATTTTTTGGGAGTTTTTTTTTTATTAAATATTGAAGAACATAAAATTCTCCATCTAATACACTTAAAAATTTTATTATATCTTGTATAGATTTAGAGATAAAGACTCTATAATTTATAGAGTAAACTAATCGCAGAGGCCAAGGCACTAAGGAAACCAGTTGACAAATTCCAATGTTTATAACATGACACATGTCATTCTCAAATATCAACAGTTTTAGTGACATTCTGACAGCTTTTTCTGGGAAGTATATTTAACTTTTCTTATTGTTTTATTAATTAAATATTTGAAATTATAGGTAAAATTGTGGTAAAATGCATGTATCTATCAGATACACCGCCAATCTGGTTAATGAATTGGAACAATATTTGACATTTAGAAACTTCCTCATACAATGAAAAATAGATATAATTTGAATTATATGTGGGCAGAAGACATGCTGAATATAGTAAAAAACAATATTTGGGTAATGTTCTGTAAGATTTTGTTATAAAACGACGGTTCGAAAGCGAAGTGCAATACAATACTTATATAGCCTAATATGGAAATGGCGAGAGGTCTTGTGCTGGCCACAACAGATTTTTTAAGGTGAAACACTGGCTTTGTCATATCCATGGTTACGACTTGACATTTGATTGACAGCAATGTATTTGCCTGTCCCATTTAAAATAATAATAAAACATAACACAACACAGTTGTTCAAATACTCTAAAAATGCGTACACTTACGTAACATTCTCTTTACAATCAAATAATATTACTACCAAGTTTATATCTCTACCCATTTTTGAATTATTGCCCCAAAAGTCAATATACCCCAGATTTAGATAAAAACTTCAAAATTTTCAAAAATCTATTTTTTATGTATCTAGATACTTCTCAATGCGCTGATTCCAAATTTTGAAACCGCAAGTCGATATCTCTTTTCGTTCTCGAGATATTTAGATTCAAAGTTTTGCTCAAAACTGCCCATTTTTGGGTATTAACCCAAAAATGGGTCGAGATATGAATTTGTCGACAACACCATTCAATTCTACGGGCAAAATTGCATAAGTACACCAATTTTCAGAATTTTTGGACACCGCATACAATCTCTAAAGCAAAATAACTGAAAATGGCCAAAAATCGCAAAAATCGTAAGGGGTACCCCTTAGGATTTTTTCAGTTTTTGGTCATTTTCAGGGGTTTTCAAACTTTTATTCATAAAAAATGAACTGGTTAGTCAAAAATTATGAAAATTACTATACTTATGTATTTTTGTCCGTAGAATTGAATGGTGATGTCGCCAAATTCATATCTCGACCCATTTTTGGGTTAATACCCAAAAATGGGCAGTTTTGAGCAAAACTTTAAATCTAAATATCTCGAGAACGAAAAGAGATATCGACCTGCGGTTTCAAAATTTGGAATCAGCGCATTAAGAATTATATAGATACATAAAAACTAGAATTTTGAAAATTTTGAATTTTTTATCTAAATGTGGGGTATATTGACTTTTGGGGCAATAATTCAAAAATGGGTAGATATATAAACTTGGTAGTAATATTATTTGATTGTAAAGAGAATGTTAAGTATGTAAGTGTACACATTTTTAGAGTATTTGAACAACTGGGGTACGTTCTAAAACGCGGTGGAAAGGTAGAGTAAAGGTAGAGTGAATGTAATATCACGTGGTATCTTTTCCCGTGTTCATTTAGAACGAGAACGAGAGTCAAGAGAGTGTACCCCTGTCAAATTTAAAATGGTTTTGGAAAATAAAAAGTCTACGACAATATCTTTAGCTATTTGTTTATAGAAAGATCTGTTGTCGCAATTTGAATTATTGCCAGCTTTTGTAATAATGGATAATTCTGATTCAAAAACTGAAGATGTTGATATAGAGAAAGAGAAACGAATAAAAATTAATCGCATTGAAATTGTAAATGGGGTGAAAAGCAAACACTTTCAATCTCATTTCAGAATTAATCGGAATACATTTGAAAAACTGTTGCCAATAATAGACAATGCTATTAAAAAAGAAACTACTACTGTATTATTATTATTATTATAATATTCTTTCTTTTTTTTATTTTCTCCCAAACATAAAACCCATAGGAATTCAGAATTTCTCTATTTACTAGCATCATCAGGGACATATAATCAGCTGTAAAAGAAAATAATTTGTATTTAAAAGAAACATTGTTTATATAAATATAACCTATTACTTATTCTTTGTTTCTTGAATTAATATGCAATTGTCTTGATTTATTAATGCCCCATCTACACTTTTCAATATTTCATGAATAGAAGAAAAGAAAATAAACCACAAATGAAACTAATTTCAACATAACACATGTAGATTTCTATAAACATTGCTACTGCGCATGACGGGTATAAGTTACCGCGCTGACTGAGTGGGGAAAGAAAAGAACACACCGAGTGTACACTACATCGTTCACAAACACGGTGTAATGTTACCCATCTAACTTCACTCTGTATTTTAGAACGGCTAGAGTGCACTCTTACCTCATCACTCCGCGTTTTAGAACGTACCCCTGTGTTGTGTTGTGTTTTATTAGAGGCCACTGTTTCTTACTTTTCTCTTTCACTTATTCCTGTCCAACGCATGTTCTTCACACAGTTCTTCCTCTCTCAAGTCTTCTGTAATACAGTCCTTCCATCTTCTCTTTCGCCTCCCTCGTACTCCCGGCTTTCTGATCCTACACTTGTCATATTTGATTTTAAACTTGACACTAACATCTGTCAATTAGAATTTTTTGCATATATCAGATATTTCCATGGTAAATAGCAAAGCTGACTTATTTTTGAAAGTTAATCGGTTTATAATGCTTTAACTCTATTTCTATTGAATGTGAAGGAAAATGTATAATCAAACCGTATAGAGAAGAGCATTTTATTTAATATTTATAAAACATAAAATGTCAAAAAATAATATTTAACTGCGTTTTTTAAGAAAAACTATTAAAAACTTCAAATAAGGATACTTCCGATGGATGAATTATAACCAAAATCTAATCAGCTCTTCATATGAATGTAAGGAAGAGGAATACGACAGAATTATAATATTTAGAATTGTTGTATTGGAGTTATCGTCGGAGAAAAATTTGTCTCACTCGGACACACACACACACACTCACACACTCACACACAATCACACACACGGTTACACATACATACACACACACGGACACACATACACACACGGACACGGACATACACACACACATACAGACCTCATCTTAAAAATAGTAAATTTTGTATTCTAGGGACCCTCAAACGTGCTTATTCATTAAAAACTCACCAATGAATTTTTTTACCAAAGACAATACCTTCCTTACCTAAAGGTCACGGAAGGTAAAAATATCATCACCATTTCTGAGTGTGAAAGGAATAAAATCTCAACTATGTTTCACTGAAGTAAAATAATTATTTACATTCGAGTGCGTGTAAGTTGTATTTTACAGCGCGACAGGTTTGTTTAAGGCACGAGCCCTTAAGGCGAGTACCTTATTAGCTGGAGCGCTGTAAAATACTTCACGCACAGAACTGTATTAAATATTTTAGCCGACGATAATGAAAATCACTTTTTTTAATGAGATAGGTTGTACTTCAGAAAAAGGTTAGTTTAAAATACTGGGGTTAAGTCAATTTCCAAATTTGATTTTACTTACCTACATTAGAGTACTTCTTCTAGCGAAATTTTTTTGTAATAATAGACGTTGTTTATGACTGATAGTTTTATATTTATTTGCTCATGTTTTCTTCGTAATAAATAATAGGTAGGTGTCGATATTTGACATTTCAGCAATGTTCGCCTCGCGTATTTGCACAGGTATATCGATCGGTGACTATGTCGGTAACGGCGGATTTTTACAATAATGACATATGTCGCTGCCGTGATTTTGGTTTATATAAATTAATTTTAAATATAGGAAATGTTAAAGTAAAAAAATATCTTAAGTAGGTAGTACTTTTTGACATGAACTTTATTATAGTAAAGATGATTTCTTTTCTAAATGCCCATAAACGTCCAGTGTATTTTTGATTATTTTACCGCATAGTTAGACAAGTTACAATACAGTAAGCGTAAAATGTAGGTTACACTTGCTATGTATACAATTGTAAAGTCCCCATTACACACTTCATGAGGACAAAAAATAATTTACAAATTCATTCATGTTCCTCTTGTTAAATCTTTAGTAAACCATACTGATATAATTCTGCGATTCTGCCTTCCTGAAAATGTGTTTCAATTTACGCAAATTTTGTCAATTTTGTGAGACAGTAACATAAACCTGTATCACACTATAAAAACTAACGAGAGCTGCAAAGCGACAGAAAACAACGTTTAAACTGAGGAGCCGCGCCGTCATTTATCTTTATGTTCGTAGACGTCCTACAGCCCAACTTAATATGGTAGCCAAACTAGAGAATTACACCCCCAGCTTTAACTTTGCCAATGAAAACTCTAGATAGGTTCCTAGTTCTAGTTCTGAACAATTTTTTACTTTGTTGCTATTCAAGAAAGTTTCCTTTTCTTCTATGTGGAGAATAGGACAAGGTTTTGGTATATGGCGCTGACATTTTACTAATATTTCAAAAGAACTGTCTCTAGGAACTTTGAAAGTCATTTACAGGTTTTAAAAAAAATTGCAGTTGTTCTCATTCTCTCACTCATATTCCAATAATCGATTATGATCTGATGAGCTTCACGTCACTGATTTCTGAATTCTGAATCGCAAAATAACCAGTAAATATATACAGGGTGTAAATTTTAAAACGGGTCATAGGGCTATAACATAGGAAAACAGTTTTTTAGACGCCAAAAGTTTTTATATTAATTTATTGAAAAAAGAATTAGTGCATATTATAAAGAAAAAAAATACGATTTTTTTTAATACCAAACACATTACATTTCTGTTTCATATAAAGCCAGATAATAAATTTAAAATTTGTACAATTAAGAAAAAATAACAATAGCCATGAAACTGACAGTAACAAAACATTGTCATCTTTTAATAACATGATAGGGGACAATTAAAGATTAAAGTTATTAATTTATGAACTAATATAAAATAACATAAAATAAAGAAAACACTAGTATAATTTATTTAAGAATTAATAATATTTATTGTAATAGGTATTTATGAATTAAATATGATCTACATGTAATAAGAAATAAGTTATAAGAAACGAGAGAAACTGGAAACTACAAGGGAAAAATATTTTGTAATTTTTCTTCTTGGGACAAATTATCCATGATTTCTTGTTAATAAAACGAAAATAATAATAATTTTAACAAATAATGCCCACAAAAAGTTTATCAATGACAGTCTTAAGTCAAAAATAGTTTTGTTTTGTTTCTGTCAGTTTCAAGGCTAATAATATTTTTTCTTAATTGTGCAAATTTTTCAAATTTTTCAAATTTATTTTCTGGTTTTATATGAAACAAAAATTTAATGTGTTTGGTATCAAAAAATTCGTAATTTTTTTCTTTATAATATGCACTATTTTTTCAATAAATTAATATAGAAACTTTTGGCGCCTAAAAAACGGTTTTTCTATGTGATAGCCCTATGACCCGTTTTAAAATTTACACCCTGTATATATGTATAATGTCAGTTAACTTAACTGTCAAATTATAATAACAATGTCGCATCGATATTAGAGCGTAAATTGACAATTATACACAAATCATTTAAATTATGCGATATTTTTCTTTTATCTTACGAAAAAGTTACTAACACTTTATGTGGAAAAACCGGGCTTTTGAGAAAGATAATCATATGAAATTTGAATATGACATTTCGAAGCAGTGGTTTACTCTCCTTATCGAAGGATCGCTATAAACAGTTTAAACACCTGTATACTCGTACTATGAAAATACAAAAGAACAGTTTAGTACCGTGTACCGCAAATTTCCTTAACTTTGTCACAATACTTGCAATTTCCAGGGTTGGTGTAAAGGAAAAATTGAATTACTTATGAGAGAACACGCTTATGTAATCCATAATCCTATCCAAAAACGCAAAGATATTTATTATAAAAATATTATGTGGCAAACACAAAACCTCCCGCTATTTAATTTAAATACATACCTACGTATTTACTATCGCTGCAAGCTATTCCATTGCATAAAACTATTACTTTATTTACTATTTTCTTTTTAAAATGTCACTATTATTATTTTGATGTGATTAGTTTTTTGACAGTGACATTTACTGTCAGTTACATTCATTAGAAATATGAACTGTGTAACAAAGGAATTGTGTTTATCTTAGGATTCCGGACTTATAATTGAAGAAAAACCATCACGAGCTTGAGTGTAGCCTACGATATTAAATAAAAGGCCGGGAAACAACTCAAATTTTGTTTAAAAATCTGGCCAAAAACTCTAGTTCCAAAACCGCTGATGAGGGCGCGACTTACCTATTCCCGCTGTCATTCAAATGTCATTTTTAGACTGTCAAAAAAATATAGGTGCGTTCGGTAAATCATACGGAGTTGGAGTATTTACGGACCGGTGTTGGAGTGGAGTGGGAGTCGAGCTGGAGTTGGAGTAGATCGAGAGGGAACAAGCTACACTCCTTTCTTTGTAATTAACCGAACGAGTAGAGTTAAAATTTTGGTGCACGAATGTAATAACCTCCTTTTTTGACAATCTGATACACTGCACTGCTAAAAAAAAAATAATGAACCATACAGAAGTTATTCAGTTTGGTATTATTCTTTAATGATTCTGAAGAAAGTATATATTAGAAAAGGTACAGAATTCTTACCATTCCGACATACTGCGCCTTGTTATATTACAAAACAATATTATAAATATAAAATAATTGTGTACAATAAAATATTTCAACATAAAAATACAAAATGATCTGACAGATGTCAAATAAAACAAAAAAAAACTCCATGTATGCTTGCATATCGAGGTTGGGCTTATGGAGTTAACACTTTTCACTCCACTTGACTCCATTCTGCATTTGCCGAACGCTCCATTTTAAGACGCTTATCACTCTATGTAATTACCAAACGGTGCTAGGAGTGTACAGAGTGAAAAGAGTGAACAGAACTCATTTGCCGAACGCACCTTATATTGATATTATCAATTTGGCGGTTATAACCAACGTCAAAAAAGACAGCTATATGACAGCGAGAATAAGTCGCGCCAAAACTGCGAGTTTGGAACTAAAGTTTCCGTTTGACAGATATTGTGATGTTTCCCGGCCTTGTATTTAATAACGTAGGTTACGGCTTGAGGTAAAGTACCATTTCCGGTAATTAGAATAGGGTAGAAATACAAGTTTTCAGAATTTTCTGAGTGATAGTATTTGAATTAGAGCGTGAACAAAATCCATGCACATACACACATACAGACATCATCGTGAAAATGTTAAAAATGGATTCTAGGGACCTTAAAACGTAGTCATTTACTAAAATCTCGATATGTGATTTTTAGCACGATCCCTATACCTCCTTTACCAAGGGTAGCGGGAGGTATAGGCCATCCAGCGAATCAAGCGGTTTACGTCATAAATACAATATCACTAGAAACAATGACGTCATATGTTAAAAAGTTCACATAAGCATGTAAAACGGATTAAAATATATATGATCTGTGGGTTGCCTTCATAAATCCAAATCTTTCTTTAAAAAGTAACACGTCTGGTATCATTTTTTTTCAGCGAAATCCAATTTTATTTAAAATATTCTGAATGATACTGCTTACGCCGTTATAAATACATCATTCTTGTAGTAGATCCTTAAAAAAAATACAGAATACTGCATACCATACAATTTCTAACTGTTTCTGTACATTGCGTATAGCGTTTGCCACACGCTGTACATATAGATTTCATTTTCAAATTATTACTAATAAAAGAACGAAATATTACCTCAATATTACAATTCAGTGAAAGTAAGAGCCCACCAAACTATTTTTCATTTTCAAAATAAGTCAATAAATTAACTACAAGCTCTTGAATTTGACATGACAGAGCATTTGACATTTTGTCAATGAACAACAATACAAAAAACAAAATGAAATCACAATACAGGTTGAAAAGTATAATGTAGACATGTAATATTTAGTAATATACATGTTCAGAATTACCAATATTAAAAAAATATAATCAAACGTCATTTTGCAAAAATTAACAAAATTTTACTTAATAATAATATTTCCAAATATAATGATTTCTATTAAAGGTTTCAAATACATGATAATAATAAAAAAACCAATAAAATACCGTTAATAAAATATATTTAAAAATATAAAGAAAATTTCAAAAATCCCTAAACGATGACGTAAACCGCTTGATTCGCTGGATGGCCTATATAGGCCATCCAGCGAATCAAGCGGTTTACGTCATAAATACAATATCACTAGAAACAATGACGTCATATGTTAAAAAGTTTACATGAGCATGTAAAACGGATTAAAATATATATGATCTGTGGTATGTCTCCATAAATCCAAATCTTTCTTAAAAAGGTAACACGTCTGGTATCATTTTTTTTTTTCAGCGAAATCCAATTTTATTTAAAATATTCTGAACGATACTGCTTACGCCGTTATAAATACTTCATTCTTGTAGTATATGCAACAAACCATCTAGTATTACGTGAGATCCTTAAAAAAAAAAAAAAAAAAAATACAGAATATTGCATACCATACAATTTCTAACTGTTTCTGTACATTGCGTATAGCGTTTGCCACACGCTGTACATATAGATTTAATTTTCAAATTATTACTAATAAAAGAACGAAATATTACCTCAATATTACAATTCAGTAAAAGTAAGAGCCCACCAAACTATTTTTCATTTTCAAAATAAGTCAATAAATTAACTACAAGCTCTTGAATTTGACAAGACAAAGCATTTGACATTTTGTCAATGAACAACAATACAAAAAACAAAATGAAATCACAATACAGGTTGAAAAGTATAATATAGACATATAATATTTAGTAATATACATGTTCAGAATTACCAATATTAAAAAAATATAATCAAACGTCATTTTGCAAAAATTAACAAAATTTTACTTAATAATAATATTTCCAAATATAATTATTTCTATTAAAGGTTTAAAATACATAATAATAATAAAAAAAACAATAAAATACCGTTAATAAAATATATTTAAAAATATAAAGAAAATTTCAAAAATCCCTAAACGATGACGTAACCGCTTGATAATAAAAAATTGGAATAATGTCAAAACGAAATATTTAGAGTGCAGAGGATCTGTCATTTACATCAGACAAATGAGCATGCACCGAAACTGTTTTCAAGTCAATTTGTAGACTTGTTTTAAAAATTGCATGTAAACAGTTTCGCATAATTTTGACTGAAAACTGAAACCATTTTTAAGCTACATGTAAACCTAGTAAATGAGAACAAAGTGATTTAATTTTGTGTATCTTTTCATATTCGTAGTACACAATTATCCCTCATACATTCATCTCAATAAATAACAGTAATTCGTATCTGTCGCCAATAACTCATTCGTCCTGGTCGAGATAAAAAGGTACAGTCTATTTGTATCGTAAATTAAAACGTCGCATTACACCACCGACTGTGAATGGCTCTGATTAACTAATCCACGCACATCAAGGGGAAAGTAAATTACTGCCCTTGTGGCCCTGTGCAGGCATTTAGACGCAAGTCCTATTTACAGAAAACATACAAGTGGGTTTACAATTAGATTCCGCCCTCAAATACGCACTAGATTTTTGGTTTGAAGTACAAGGAAATGTAGTACGAAATAGGAGGAATATAATGAACAAAACGAAGAGAAAAATTATGAATTTTTTGAAACAATATTTTTGGCCACACATTTTTTAAAAACTGCTAAATACCACAATCATGTTAGTCAAAACAGATGTTACAAGAAGAAAAATCTGTTGTGGCCAGCACAAGGCCTCTCGCCATTTTCATATTAGGATAAGTATTGTATTGCACTTCGCTTTCGAACCGTCGTTTTATAACAAAAAATTACAGAACTTTACTCAAATATTGTTTTTTATTGTATTTAACATGTCTTCTGCATACATATAATTCTAATTATATCTATTTTTCATTGTATGAAAAAGTTTTTAAATGTCAGAGATTCTTCCAATTCATTAACCAGATTGGCGGTATTTCTGATGGATGTATGCATTTTACCACAATTTTACCTATAATTTAATTAATAAAACAATAAGAAAAGTTAAATATACTTCCCAGAAAAAGCTATCAGAATGTCACTAAAACTGTTGATATTTGACAATGACATGTGTCATGTTATAAACATTGGAATTTGTCAACTGGTTTCCTTAGTGCCTTGGCCTCTGCGATTAGTTTACTCTATAAATTATAGTGTCTTTATCTCTAAATCTATACTGCCAGAGCTTATGAACAGCCTATCAAAAAAGGCCTGCAGGCATTGCTTACATCAATGGAATATTCGCATCGGGCGGTGTAGGGTTCGGGGAGGAGAGTACATTTAGGGTAGCAATATTTGTTTTGTGTAATTTTATAAATTGTCAATATTCTAAGATCAGTCTCGTTATTTTGTGGCTATACGTAGTTTTCGTTAAAATTCGGCGATCTTTATATGACATAGGTATAAAATTAGTATATAAAATCATAAATAAATATAAATAAATATATCATCACGGCATATTACCCATTTCTGGGTGTGCCAGTATCTACATCACATGGCATCGGTAATGACGATATATTTTACCGTGTGGGCGCCTACCAGGCGTCACCTCACGTGCACTCATAGCTGGTGTGGACAGTGCACCACAGGGGTCACTTTTGTGCCATTTAAAATTGGAAATATTTGGTGTCTGTCCGGATCGAACCCGGTTCCCCCAGGTTCGCGACCAGACACTCATGCACGCGGCCACGGGACCCCAGACATTTAAATTTGTTACACACACACACACACACACATACACACACACACACACGGACACACACACACACACACACACACACACAGACACACACACAGACACATACACACACACACACTCACATACAGACATCAATGTAACATTAGTAATATCGTATTCTAGGGATCTTAAAACGTGCTTATTCATTAAAAACTCACCACTGAATTTTTTGACCAAAGACAATACCTTCCTTACCTAAGGGTGACGGAAGGTAAAAAAAGAAACTTTAATAAACTGGAAATAATTACAGTTAATAAAATTTACTTTAGTAATAAAATCCGACTAGTATTTCAATATCAGAATATTTCCATTCAAACCGAAACCATTCCTTCTCCATT
Source organism: Ophonus ardosiacus (assembly GCA_943142095.1). Lineage (NCBI taxonomy): Eukaryota > Metazoa > Arthropoda > Insecta > Coleoptera > Carabidae > Ophonus > Ophonus ardosiacus. Next base: position 35,277,225 of record OW964836.1, read on the forward strand.
GATTAATGCCTTCTCATTAATTTCTTCATTATCGTTCTGGTTGCGCAGTTATTCCTTCTTGCTCAAGTTCAAATTCTTGAAGCTTTGCGCAGAGTTAAGGCTATATTTAATTACAAGTGAAGTTGGCAGTGGCGTCAGTATTTTCGTAAAACTTTGGTAATACTTGTTGATTGAAAGCTCTCATTGTAATTAGACTTTTACAAATGCCGCCGAAGCTTGTGGTTAAAAATGAAAAATGGGAAAAGATCTAATGAATTTAATGAATTATTGAGGGGTTTCAAGAAGGAAACTTTAGGAAAGTGGTTTTGTGCAGAGGTACAAAGTTGAAATTAAAATATCTGATGTGGACACCACATGACTTCCTTGTACGCCTGGCGTTACACTATACATATTTTGTTAATAATTAAAATATGTATAATAACAGACCCAATCATAAAATTGCACGTATTTGACATAATTTCACATTAACATTAATTTTTTTTTTGTCATTTTTTGTCGTAATCCATAGCAAACTTAATTACAGAAATCAAAAAGTACATAATTTTTAAATTTACATATCTCCCTTATACAAAGAGCTATTTTAATCATACTTGATGTTTTCGACGCAGAATTCAATTCTCTAAAACTTTTATTTAAATCATTTATTACTAAAATCAAAATAACGCCATTTTTTCCAAGAAAAACTGATAACAGCTTCAGGTAAAGTATCACTTCGGGTTAGACTATTTTAACCAAAATCTGTTATGTTATTCCCATTGATATAAAAATATTATATACCAAATTCAAAAAGTTTTGGATTATATTTTAATATAGTTTTCCATTAAAATCTGTTTTAGGCTTCAAGTAAAGTACCACTTCCGGGTATACCATTTTAACTACAATCTATTATGTTATTCCCATTGATATAAAAGTCTTATATACCAAATTTGAAAAGTTTTGGATTATATTTTAATATAGTCTTTTATTAAAATCTATTATAGGCTTCAAGTAAAGTACCACTTCCGAAAGTTATGTAATGACCAAAAAAGGAGGTGCACAACTAGATGTCATAACAGTTCTAAATACAAAATTTTAACTTTCTACGGCTTCCCGTTTTTCAGTTGTGCGAGATACGTACATAAGTACGTACAGACGTCACGACGAAATTAGTCAAAATGGATTCAGGGAAGCTCAAAATGGATATTTCCGTTGAAATCTGGAAACCGAAATTTTTCGCGATTACAATACTTTCTTTACTTCGTACAAGGAAGTAAAAAAATAATAGATCTGAGACATTCTGTAAAGCTCTCGTATATAACGATGTGGTACTCGTATCAAAGGCAATTTACATCAATTGATGTAATAGAACATATATTAACATTAAACAGGATGTAATATTAAATTACAAGACCGCGGTGGCATTTCGAAATTGAAATGTTCTCAATCTTAATTTAATCGTATACAGCTTCAAATACGAGCTCTTCTTAAAGGATGTAACATGGCATACGGGTCTTAGAGATTTAAGAACATATTTGCTGAGTGTAAGCGTTTATTACTCTGTCTACAAATTTTATATGCTTTACTTTATTAAAAAATCTGATGTGGCCAACACAAAACCTCCCGCTATTTAATTTTTATTAATTTATATACATACCTACATATTTACGAACGCTGCAAACTAGAGATGCATTCGGGCCGGGCGCGGGCGGGCCGGGCTTTGAGGTTTGGATCGACTCGGCCCGAAAATAAAAATTACCGGCCCGACTCGAAGATCGACTTGACAAAAAAATTAGCTAGCCCGGCTCGAAAATTGACTCGAAATCAGGCCGGGCTTCGGGCCGGGCCAAAGCTCAAAATTGGGTGCATCCGGCATTCCTAATGTTGATTTTTATGTTAAGACGGAATGTTTAACTTTTTTCGTGTCAAACTTATAAAAAATCTCTACATTCTTATAACTTTCAACATTAGTTAACATAAGTAGTTAAAAAAGAGACCCTTCTAGTGTAAGTTTGTTATAAAAATTACAGACCTACGAGTATTTAACACTTTGTTTACCAAAGCCGTTCGAAAATTTAAACAACTTTTTCACAAATCTTATATAAAAAATCTGTTGTGGCCAGCACAAGACCTCTCGCCATTTCCATATTAGGCTATATATGTATTGTATTGCACTTCGCTTTCGAACCGTCGTTTTATAACAAAATATTACAGATCTTTACCCAAATATTGTTTTTTATTGTATTTAACATGTCTTCTGAACACATATAATTCTAATTATATCTATTTTATATCATTTTCATGTCAGAGATTGTTCTAATTTATTAACCAGATTGGCGGTATTTCTGATGGGTATATGCATTTTCCCACAATTTTACCTATAATTTCAAATATTTAATTAATAAAACAATAAGAAAAATTAAATATACTTCCCAGAAAAAGCTTTCACAATAAACATTGGAATTTGTCAACTGGTTTCCTTAGTGCCTTGGCCTCTGCGATTAGTTCACTCTATAAATTATAGTGTCTTTATCTCTAAATCTATACAAGATATAATAAAATTTTTAAGTGTATTAGATGGAGAATTTTATGTTCTTCAAAATTTAATAAAAAAATCTCCCAAAAAATTATATTTAAAAGAATTTGTCTAAGAAACTACTACTTCCGGTTGTTCAATTGTTACCAAAACCTTTTCAGCTCTTCCCAGGAATGTCAGATTGAGGAAACTGCAGTTAAATATTTTTTAAGTATTATAGTTTTTGAGGAATCGTGACTACCACATCCAGACATACATACACACACACACACACACACACATACACACATACACACACACACACACAGACATCATTTTAAAAATGTTATAATCGGATTCTAGGGACCTTAAATCGTGCTTATTCAATAAAATCTGGATATGCGAATTTTAGCATGAATCCAATACCTCTCTTAGCGAGAAGTGTGTGTGAGGATGTGTGTGTGTGTGTGTGTGTGTGTGTGTGTGTGTATGTACGTCTGGATGTTGGAAGGACGATTCTTCAAAAAATATGATATTTAAAACTTTTTTCACTACGTATTCCTCAATCTGATATTAATGGGAGGAGCTGAAAAAGTTTTGACAACAATTGGACAACCGGAAGTAGTAGTTTCATAAAAATTGTAAATATTATTTTTTGAAAATTTTTATTATTACAAATATTGAAGAATATAATATTCTCTATCTAATATACTTATTTTTTTTTTATATCTTCTATAGATTTAGAGATAACAGAAATATAATATATAGAAAAATCTATTGCAATAAATTGCACAGTCCAGTCTACACCAAAGAAACCAGTTGACAAATTCGAATATATGTAATTGACAAATAAATGTCACTGTCAAAAATCTATATTTTTAAATATTGAGAAGTAAATTTAATATCTTAATTCTTATTTAATTATTAATAATATATTTAAAATTGTAGGTAAGTATGTATATTAATAATTGCGTGTTCAAATCACGTCGGGGTCACCAGTTGTAGCGGGATCAGCCGCTACAAGATCTAAAAATTACTTGAAATTAAATTGTAAAACATAAATTAAAAATGAAACACGTATAAAAAATATGATTTAGTTGTTTATTCTATCAAAACCAAAACTTGAATGAATATTTACACAAAATACGTTACTAGGTAAACTTTAACATAACACTAACAATGGTTGTTAGAGAAGGGTATAGGCCACTTGATTTAACTAGTTATATTGACATAAGTCAAATGTCCAAACTGCAATGACATGTGTCATTGTCACTGTCAAATTTTCCAATGACATATGTCACTACACATATATCCTTAAGAAATACCCGTCATTGAATTAGAACCATCTTGAACATATTAGAAGAGTAGGGCAAGATTCCTTATAGAATGAAAGAATAGATTAGAATTATTTGTGTGTACAAGAAATATTAAATTCGCTACTTATGTAACAAAACGGAAATGGTGAGAGGTATTGTGCTGGCCACAACAGATTTTTTTACATTATAAAACTTTTGTTATTAAATCAAGAAGTTCCGGAAAACGGAACATTTGCTTTCAAAAAGAAAAGTTCCCTCAAGTTATTAAATTGTTCATTAAATAAAATTTTATCACTTTAAATAAAATTTTATATAGGAATGCAGGTAAATAGAAAACAATTTCCTTTTATAGATCTATAACAAAACTTAATCGTTAGTTTTAATTATTAACAATAAAATGCATTCAAGCAAAGATATTATAAATGAAGCGGTAACCTCGTTCATAATCACCATAACAGCATCAAAAACCGTCGCTTGGCAACGCATCGTGTTCATAAATGCCTCGCGCATTTTACCACAACACAAAAACAGTCAAGTTATTAAATTTTAATACACTAGCTAATAGAAGCAACAGGACTATCCAATAGTTTCAAACTATGATATGCAAATGTAGCAAAAGTTCGAGTTCGCAAAATCACTCGCGAACTAAGCAGGTCTGATGAGAAAAATTCCCCATTTTTGCAAAGTTGTAATCCTTGTATAAATAGAGTGGAAAAGACGTCGCCATATTGATTACAGATTACCAAGTTTGTTTTACAGCCTTTTGTTTCCATAGCACTTGTGATGACGATGAATTTAATTAAAAAATTGCACACAATTCGATGAGATTGTAATGAATTAATTACACGAAAACAAGGGCGCACTTGTAAAAGTAATTTAGATGTAGAAATTTTGTCATTTAACCTCTATATTATATTAATTACTAATCGCATTTCCAGATATAATGACAATTACAACTGAAGCTTATTTTAACTTCTGGCAATAATTTTTACCCTCCGATACCTTTAGCTAAGGAAGGTATTGTCTTTAATAAAAAAAATCTAATGTGGCCAACACAAAACCTCCCGCTATTTAATTTTTATTAATTTAAATACATAGCTACCTACGTATTTACTAACGCTGCAAACTGTTCCATTGCAGAAAACTATTGCTTTATTTACTATTTTCTTTTTAAATTGTCACTATTATTAATTTGAAGTGATAAGTTTTCTGACAGTGACATTTACTGTCAGTTACATTTATTTGAAAAATGAACTGTGTAACAAAGGAATAGTTTTTATCTTAGGCTTCGCGACTAATAAAAAAAAATTATTTTTAAATTTATCTGTAAAATATATAGAAAAAGTATTAATATATTCCTGTAGAAAATTCAATAATCTTTAATTTTCATAACGACAAAATGCGAAAAAATGGCATTTAATGGTATGTTTTGAAGAAAAACCATTATGAGCTTCAGGGAAAGTGCCATTTCCGGTTATCCGATTTACACCAAAATCTAATGGCTTCTTTTCATATTAGAATAGGGTATAAATACAAGGTTTCAGAATTTTCTGAATGATAGTATTTGAGTTAGAGCGAAGACAAAATCCCTACACATACACACATACATACACACACACACACATATATATATATACACACACACATACACACATACAGGCATCATCGTGAAAATGTTAAAATTGTATTCTAGGGACCTTAAAACGTGGTCATTTACTAAAATCTCGATATGTGATTTTTAACACGATCCCTATACCTCCCTTACCAAGGGTAGCGGGTGGTAAAAATGAAAGAAGATGTTGTTTATACCGTTTGATTAGAGATTTTCTTTCATATTAAGTAGACAAGGAGTTAAATAATTATAAAGAGACGTGTAAATTTATTCATTTTCACTATCTGAATTCATGTAATAACATTAATTCATTTAACTTACATAACTAACACAAATTCATAATTTTGACAGTTTGACAGTTGAAAACAATTATAACATATGCATATTGTTCTGAACCAAAGCATATTCGATAAAATTGCAATTTTTAGTAATGGATGATTGTGATTGGTCCTTCCGTGTCATTACTCACGCACCGTGAGTAATATACTGTATGGTTCAATAAAAAAAGATATATAATAAAGATATTACTTAATGATCGTGGAAAAAATATATTTTTAGATTAGCTTAGCGTATACTTGAATAAATATGTAAATTATTAACTCGCCATTGTCGGCTTTAATAAGCTGTCATTCTGAATCCTTCGTTGGCATCTGAAACAGATACAAACCTAAATATACTCATCTCCATTTTTCAATATTTAATTTCCAAATTCATCATTCATTTCTGTCAGGATCTGTATTCTCATCATATTTATCATTACTTCCCCATTTTCATGCAAAATAAAAAAAAACTCTGACCGAGCTGTACTGAATAATGAAGACTACAGCCTTACTTAATTTCCCCTGCTGACATACGCATGGAGATGTTTTCCAATTTCTACGAAAGACGGTCCCCTTCCTCAAGATACGTGGATATTAATGTTGGAGGAAATTAAAGAAGCAGACATGAAATTAAAAAGAGAATTAATGGGGAGATTAAAATTGAAATTTGTTTGCAAAAGCGATTCCAATGTTTACATTTTCAAGGAGTATGGATTAATAACAAGAAGCTTGTTATATTAAATTGAGATATGAGTTCATATCTTGAAAAATATATCAAAGAAAAAACCAATATTACTTTTTGGAGTATGTAGATACCAAGTTCACAAAAAATATTTAATTTTAGGGGTAAATCAATATGTCAATATGTCCTTTTAAAAATAGTATATTGTGTTATTAGAAGTAAAAGTGATTGTGTGGCGAGCATGTAAGTTTGAAGGACGAGCGAGTCGGATAATTACATGCGAGGCACACAATGACACTTTTACTCCGAATGACACATATTTTTTCTTCAAACATACCTATTTAAATAAAATAATTGACGTTACAATAATGGGCTACTTGCGTACTTTTTTTATCTCCCGCTACCTTTGGTAAGGGAAATATAGGGATCGTGTCCCTAGAATCCGATTATAACATTTTTAAAATGATGTCTGTGTGTGTGTGGGTGGATGTGTGTATGTGTGTATGTGTGTGTATGTCTGGATGTTGTAGACACGATTCCTCAAAAACTATAAGACTTAAAAAATATTTAACTGCAGTTTCCTCAATCTGACATTCCTGGGAAGAGCTGAAAAGGTTTTGGTAACAATTGAACAACCGGAAATAGTAGTTTCTTAGAAAAATTCTTCTAAATATAATTTTTTGGGAGTTTTTTTTATTAAATATTGAAGAACATAAAATTCTCCATCTAATACACTCCATTTGTATTAACTTTTAAGAAGTGGTTTTTTGCACACGTATAGACCTACTGGAGGTCTTAAAAATTTTATTATATCTTGCATACATTTAGAGATAAAGACACTATAATTTATAGAGTACACTAATCGCAGAGACTAAGGCACTAAGGAAACCAGTTGACAAATTCCAATGTTTATAACATAAAACATGTCAGTGTGAAAAATCAACAATTTTAGTGACATTCTGATAGCTTTTACTGGGAAGTATATTTAATTTTTCTTATTGTTTTAATAATTAAATTTTTGAAATTATAGGTAAAATTGTGGTAAAATGCATATATCCATCAGAAATACCGCCAATCTGGTTAATGTATTGGAAGAATCTCTGACATTTAGAAACTGCCTCATACAATGAAAAATATATATAATTAGAATTATATGTGTGCAGAAGACATGCTAAATATAATAAAAAACAATATTTGGGTAATGTTCTATAATATGTGATATAAAACGACGGTTCGAAAGCGAAGTGCAATACAATACTTATATAGCCTAATATGGAAATGGCGAGAGGTCTTGTGTTGGCCACAACAGATTTTTACCTCCCGCTACTCTTGGTAAGGAAGGTATAGAGATCGTGCTAAAAATCACATATCGAGATTTTAATAAATGACCACGTTTTAAGGTCCCTAGAATCCAATTTTAACATTTTCACGATGATGTGTGTATGTGTGTGTGTGTGTGTGTGTGTGTGTGTGTGTGTATGTGTGTATGTGTAGGGATTTTGTCTTCGCTCTAACTCAAATACTATCATTCAGAAAATTTTGAAATCTTGTATTTATACCCTATTCCAATATGAAAAGAAGCCATTAGATTTTGGTGTAAATCGGATAACCGGAAATGGCACTTTACCTGAAGCTCATAATGGTTTTTCTTCAAAAAATACCGTCAAATGCCATTTTTTCTCATTTTGTAGTTATGAAAATTAAAGATTATTGAATTTTCTGTAGGAATACATTAATACTTTTTCTATATAATTTACGGATAAATTTAAAAATCATTTTTTTTTTTTTACATCCCGAAGCCTAAGATAAACACAATGGGTGGAATTCAGTGGGTTGTATTAAAGTCTGTATTAAAGCTTGTATTAAGTATATGGCAACATTGTAATATTTCCCAAATGTATCAATGAGATTCAATTGTGATATAGAAATTTTACCGCAGGGAAAACTAATACAAATATCCTTTATTCAAATGAAGAAGTATAATTGTAAATGGAAACTTGCAAAAAAATAGCAACATTAGTTTAGAAATATGTCAAATTTTATGTGTCAAATTTCATACCTGAATGTTAATGAATTTTAAAATATCTCAAACCCCCGTTTTGATCAGTTTTGATATTTGTCCTTTTTTATCGTAATTGTATGGCTTTCTTACTTCTATTAATAATATTTTTTTCTTTATTTGATCCTTTGGTCTCTCACTTTTTTCTGACAGGTATTACAAAGTTGCCAAAATATTTTTGACAAAGAACTGTTTTAGCTTAAAACACGCTAATACAACCCACTGAATCTCACCCAATTTCTTTGTTACACATCATATTTCAAATGAATGTAACTGACAGGTGAATGTCACTGTCAAAAAACTAATCACTTCAAATTAATAATAGTGACATTTTGAAAAGAAAATAGTAAATAAATCAATAGTTTTATGCAATGGAATAGTTTGCAGCGTTAGTAAATACGTAAGTATGTATTTAAATTAATAAAAATGGATAGGAAAGTGTGGCGAAGGAAGATTGTTGCTTAACTATTATTGTGGTCCGGATGGGGTTATTCGCTACCGAAAATCAGTCACTTTAATATATTCTTATGTATGAATGCTATGATAATTGTGGAGAGGTGAAAGAAGAATGTTGTTAAAGAGTGAAGTGAGTCAGCTGAGCTCTTACTCTTATCCCTTTTCTTATTGTTACTATTGTTTCCGGGTATTTGCTGACCCCCTAAGTGGGAATCGAGTGATTTTATGTACGTATGTATGTAAAAATTAAATAGAGGGAGATTTTGTGTTGGCCACATCAGATTTTTTATTTAATATTTTTGAAGAGAAAGTAAAAACATGCTACCCATATACAAAATTTTTATTATTTAGCTAGAAAAAAATAATGAAATTTGATTATTTGAATTCCCGCCATGTATGACGTAGAATTACGCCGCACCAATGAATAGTCGTAAAGTCACAGCGTGGTGCCGTCCCATAGTAATGGTATGTTTGTCGGGTAATGTCAGATTGACAATCAATCATTCTTCCAGAGAACACATTGATTTTTACTTTTCTATAAAGTTTTGAACTATGACGTGATTGGTCAGTTTTAAAGGCCTCTAGTTCTTGTAGAAAGTATGTTAAACAAAAATTATTACCAGATTTACTATCTTTGGGGTCAGTTCTACCATGGGTTAAGCGTTGATCACTTACTTACATAACATCCTGTATAAGTACATATTGCATTATAACATTTCTGGAAGATACAAAAAAATCTACATCTATTATTAATATATTTTTATATTTTTTAATTTATTCTGTACATAAGTTTCTTCCTACTCATTCAAATTTTGGCGACTGTAGAAAAAATTTATATGGGTTTCGAGCACAAAAGGACATTGTCGATTTTGAGAGAATGCTGCGCGACAATAGCTATTTCATATAAACGTGCGAAAATTACATACTTTACGCACTCTTTACAATGTGTAAAGTATCACTTTTCAAACACTAGAGTGACTAGAGCATGAAAAGTACTATTCATGGACTAGTGCGCGAAAACTTAATACGATTAGTGGGCAACATGCACATTCGGTTAATCTAGTTGTCTACTAACGTTAATAAAATTTAAATCGTCTTATTTTAGGCCCAGGAATCTATGGTTAAGCAATATCCCCCTATTTCTGAGACATTCTGTATATAAATCTGTTTCCTAATGAGCACTTAAAGCTGTTGTACAAAATGCACCAAAGGGGTCACTTTTATACGATCAGAAATAAAACCGGTCATTTAGCACGTAGTCCCATTTTATTGCCGTACTTATTCGACCATGGCGTTAGAAAATCAAGTTTGTAATGTAATAAATGTGTAGATATAAAAAGAGTTTTTCTTTGTAATTATGTCTTATTGAAATAGCTCACCGCAATTTAAAAACGATTACTGAGAAAAAACGTGCTTAAATCCCCCCTAAATACTGTAAATTCTACAAACATTCCTTGAGTTCATTTCGCACAATTACTTTATAAACTCGCGAAGCATTGAAAGATAAATGCAGCGTAATTTCCATAAATATATCTTATGCAGCATGGCCGAGGCCAGCTGTGATAAATAACGTTAATTTAGAATCAAATGTCGGAGGGAATAAAACATTCACGCTTGCGTTAATGACCTGGACCTGCTAATGCTTGTAAATGACAAGGTAATAAGTAAAAGCATTCAGGAATGTGGAATTGACGGCTAGCTATTAAGGTGCCAAATCAATGTTGCTGTTTTCTTGATTTACATTATAACAAGAAACATGCAGTGCGTTATATAAAATGTTAACGTTAAGCGCAATCAGTGAGGATAAAGTATACTCTATACCATATACCTATTAACTAATATATTCCGAATCCTTTGCTTTTCTTGAAGGAAACACTATGAAATGGAAATATCATTTCTACATAAGTCTATCTCAAACACCCAACCGCGAATTATGCGCATGCTTGGAAACCTTGACTACTATTGGCTAACGAGGAAATCATGATCACTTTTTACGAATCACAGAGTATTTTTTATTAACGAGTAGCGCGAAAAATTTTAAATTTAAATTTGAGAAATTAAACAATGTACCTAGTATTTATTTTTCATGTAAATTCTTGAATATAAATGTTAGTAATAATAAAAAACATTGACATACTAGTATTCTAGTGCTAAATTTGAATTAAATAATTTACTTTGTTGTACTGTAAAAATAATAGGAATACAATCTGGTCAGGATTAATTTATTTAGGTGACAATAAATTACTGTATGATACACAAAGCAAATGCTTTCGAAGTACTACTACAAACAGAAATGAAATCAAACGTCAAAGTCAAACCATGTGCTCGCTGCATCACCAGGGCAGCATTCCAAAACCAAAAATACCGAGTTTTGGCGTAGAGTATGATGTGTTGTGTTTTGGAACGAATGGGAGTTTTGTTGAAGTAAAAAATTGAAACTAAATTAAAAATAATTTTAAAAAACTAACAAAACTACTTATAATTACAACATTAATGTCAAGCCCGTAATAAAAGCGCTTTTATGGAGCACTCTCCTCTACATAATGTGAAAGTACGCTCCATAAAAGCGCTTTTATTATAAAAGTATGCTCGTAATACACGCCAACGTATTTACTTATGTTTATTTTCTACCAAAAGCATGTTTTCTTCCCCTTTTATTTGTTGTCTTTATATGATATAGGTATAAGGTTAGTATATGAAATAATTTAAATAGAGATGGTTTAGTAACGAAATTATAGTATTTATGTATTTATTTTGTAGTTGTGCCAGTTCACGAACATGACGATAATAAAATAATTTTTTTTTGAAAATTTTTGTTATTACAAATATTGAAGAACATAAAATTCTCTATCTAATACACTTAAAAAGTTTATTATATCTTGAAATTATTTTAGATTCAGAGATAAAGAAAATATAATATATAGAATAATCTGTTGCAATAAATAGCACTATACCAAGGAAACAAGTTGTCAAATTCAAATGTTTGTAATTGACAGATAAATATTAATGTTAAAAATCAACAGTTTTACTGCAATTATTTTCGGGAAAGTACATTTAATATTTTTTATTAAATTATATATCATATATCATCACGGCATATATTTTACCGTGCGGGCGTGGGCGCTTACCAAGCGTCACCTCACGGGCACTCATAGCTAGTGTGGAGAGTGCACCACAGGGATCACTTTTGTGCGATTAAACTCTGCACTGGCCGGGATCGAACCAGACACTATACGCACACGGCTACGCGACCCCATTTATTTATTAAATTATTAATTATATATTTCAAATTGTTGTTAGGTATGTATATTAATAGTAATAGTACTTAATATCCTTAAGAAATACCGCTAACTCCGTCATCTTGAACATTTTAGAAGAGTAGGACAAGATTCCTTATAGAATGAAAGAATAGATATAATGGGGTCATGCCACATTTTCTGTTTTATTTTTTTCCTGGAAGTCTACCGGTCACAGTATATGTAAATAATATTTTCACGCCATTTGTGTGCATTGTTTTGTAGATATAATTTTTTAAAAATAGGGGTCAATTTCAAATCCAATGAGGTCACATGAGCGCATACGTCATGTATCTGAACGATTCCAGTTCACCCTGGCGGACAAAATGTAAATTAAGATTGTTTATAAATAGTCTTTTTGGGATTTTTTAAAATTGTTTCCACAAGTTGGAACTGCACAGTTCTTCTTCACCATGTTTTATCATTATTATCATTATAAATATACAATTATTGCACTTTTATGTATTAAATTATATATCAAGCACACAAACCTGCAATTAAAAATAATATTTCTTTAATGAAATAATTAAATCTTTATGAAACAAAAAAGATTGAATAGAGCGCACTTTTCCTGAAACAGCTTTATAAATATTGGCTAGTTTACTCTGATCTGACGTTTAACTTTAAAGTTTATAACATTGTGACCTTCATGTACGTGTGACTAGTGTCGCTGTGTGAGTAGCCGATACATGACGTCACAGAAAATCGTAGCGCGAATATCTTTTAAGTAAATTATGAATGAAAAGTATTATATTTCGGGATGTTTTATGTTGCAATATGGATAATAAGTGTCATAGATTCTATTTTTATAAAAATATTAGCAACATTTTTTTTTTTGGCATGACCCCAGTTAAATTCGATACTTATGTAACAAAACAGATTTGGCGAGAGGTATTGTGCTGGCCACAACAGATTATTCTGTAAAGCCATTAGGTAAATATTGGAGAAGAAAAAAAAAACTGATTTCCCACGTTATATCTCTGTTTGGGTTTTGCAGAAACCCTTGCTCTTATATTTACGAGTATATAAAAACCAGATCTTTGACCTTTCCCTATATTATATTATTCCCTGTGCGTTCTTTCTTCCATCATAGGTTTCCGATATTTTGCTCGTCCCTTGTAGTGCATCCTGCTTTCCTGCTTTACGTGCGTTTGCAGGACTGTGTGATGTTGTATGTAAGGAAATAGAACGCGGGACACCTCGTGAGAAGACAGTATAACGACGTCGTTATGCAGAGTGCTCCACTGGTCATTCGGAATACGAATTCTTTTAGACGCGTGCAAGGAAAATGTACTACCAGGCAGAACGGTGCCTCCAACGATTTATCTTTAAGATGAGAGACAATAATTGTCTAATATAGTTTATTTTTAGAAATATATTTCATTTATAACATATTTTCTTGTAGAATACAACTGTAGGTCTGGTTGAATGGGTTAGTGTTTGAGAATTTCATTTAGAGACTACGTTTATCTCAACAATTAAAGCATATTATGACTTAAAAGATCCTATTGGTACACGAGGTGTGGCAATTAAATAACGAGATTTATTTTTTTCCGGCTTCCCTATAAATTTGGCAACATGGCAGGCTGTCATATTAATTTGTCATCTTCCCTTCATCCACTGTTAAAATTTCAAGATAATTAGGCAAACCGTTCGGCAGTAGACTTTGATTGAAGTTAACTACTTTCTCGTACTCCTCCGGAATTATGTTAGTGTCAATATGAAATTCTGTTTGAAACTTAAAAAAATCCGCTACAGAAATGTACGAATTGTTGAAGAATGTTTATGGTGATGAGGGTCTACCTATTACTCAAGTTTTCGAACAGTTTAGAAGATTTAAAGAAGGAAGAAAAGAGATCGGAGACGATTAGCGCCTCGGCCGTACACTGACGCTTTTTTCGAAATGCGAGTAATTGTTCACATGGATTGGGTACCTGACGGGCATTTCGTTAACCATAAGGTTTTGATAACCCGTCATGCACAGGTGAGGAGAAAAAGGGCTGAAATGTGATGGATTCTCCATGAAGACAACGCGCCGGAACAGACCGCCCTGTCCGGCAAGACATTTTTGACGAAATACAAAATCACCGTGTACATCAGCCGTACTCACTTGACCTAGTGCCAGGTGACTTGCTTTTATTCCCAAATTGTAATTCTGCGTTAAAAGACATCAAATTCGGAGCCGAGATGTAGTTATAGAAAAAGCGGCAGAGCTTATGAACAACCTAACAAAAGAGGCCTGCAGGCATTGCTTCCAGCATTGGAATATTTACATCGGGCGAGGTAGGGTACGGAGAGGAGAGTACATTGAAGGTGGCGATATTTGTTTTGTGTAATTTTATACATCGTCAATGTTCTAAGGTAAATCTTGTTATTTTGTAGCCACAACTCGTATTATTTCCTTGGATTGAAAATAGGATTGAGATATTTTCAATCTTCTTTAAATTCATATCGACTAAAAAAAAGGTAGTTAATCCTCAACTGGTATGGTATGTTAGATAATCACCGAAGGTATGGGGGGTCAATACTGAGCCCTATTTATTGTTTTATTGTAAAACTTTTGGCATAAATAACATTTTGTTGGATTACTTCTTTTTACCATCCGTCACCTTTAGGTAAGGAAGGTATTGTCTTTGGTCAAAAAATTGTCGTAATTATGATATTTATAATTTTATTGCTAGACCCGACAGTAACGGCTATATTTATAGCTGTGTATAAAACAAGTACGCTACGATAAATATGGGATCATTCAAAAAAAATTGTAGATTTTTTTTTACCTTCCGTCACCTTTAGGTAAGGAAAGTATTGTCTTTGGTCAAAAAATTCGGTGGAGAGTTTTTAATGAATAAGCACGTTTTAGGGTCCCTACAAAACGAATATACCATTAGATGATGTCTGTGTATGTGTGTGTGTGTGTGTGTGTGTGTGTGTGTGTCCGTGTGTGACAAATTTTTCTCCGACGATAACTTCAATACTACAATTCTAAAAATTATAATTCTTTCGTATTCCTCTTCTGTACATCCATATGAAGAGGTGATTAGATTTTGGTTATAATTAATCCACCGGAAGTACCCTTATTTGAAGTTTTTAACAGTTTTTCTTAAAAAAACGAAGTTAAATATAATTTTTTGACATTTTGTTATTATATTTATTAAAGAAAATACTCTTCTCTATATGGTTTGATTATACATTTTCCTTCATATTCAATAGACGTAGAGTTAAAGCATTATAAAGAAATTAATTTTCAAAAATTAGTCAGCTTTGCTATTTATCATGGAAACAGTTGCTCATTCAAAAAATTATAATTGACAGATGTCTATTGCAAGTGCAAAACCAAATATGGAAAATATGGGATCAAAAATTAGTATATCATAGTGTTCCTGGCAAGTGAGAAAGGAAAGACTGTGTGAAGAAGATGCGTTGGACAGGAATGAGTGGAAGAGATGAAGAAACAGCGACCCCTAATAAAATAGGGGAAAACTGAAGCAGAAAGAAATGTGTCAAGTGCATTTTACGTAGTGTTTGTTTATGTCACAATTTTATTGGATTTATAGAACTATTTCAAATTAACTTTTGGTATGGAATTTGTAAAAAATAGTATCTGTTCGTGTTCGATTTTCCATGATATTATATAGAAACTGTTCCACGGTACTTTTGCTATGGGATTTGTACAAAATACATCGAATTGACGGAAGATCTTGTGCTGGCCACAACAGATTTTTTAAGGTTTTAATTTGACAGTAATAATAAAATAACCTTTATTTTATATTAAGAGCTGAAACAATTACAATATAAACGATGTACTTTTATGAACATTTTATAAAAAAAAAATATTAAAATGAAAAAATTATTCCACAATGGGTCTGTACGGATTCTTATTATTCGAATCGCAGTTCATAATACTATATGAAACAAAAAAAAAATACAAGAGAAATGTCATTATCAAAAAAGTCCCAAGTGTTTACACATAGGAACAAAGTTGAAATTCGTTGCAGGTAGTGTTTGTGTATTCACATTCACGTCCCTCTCTTCTTGAAATATGTCGATTGCAGCGTCCTCTAGAAACGTTTGTGCACCACGTGATGCTTGAGTCCGCGGAGAATTTCAATTTGGCGTCACGACGCACTTAGGCTTTTTGTGATTCTTCATTGGCATGGAACTTATCCCGGCCTCATTAGCACGCGACAACCACCGACAATTCGGAATCAAACGCAAACACCACCATCCAAAGGATGAAAGAAATATACACCTAACCTATTTACCAAACACAAGAAGGGGATCATTTTAATGGGATAAGAATAATAATAATAGCGTACATTCAAAGTGAAGAGGAATTTTTATATTGCAGAATTTATTAAATACGAGTATTACTGGTGCGAGTTTTATCATATATAATATCATAAGTGGTAAATTTTTGCCGGAAAAAATTTCAGATTGCTACGAGAGCCGGTTGCCTAGCAATTTATTGAGTGACATTGACAAAAAATCACGAGCTGTCAAGCGAGTGATTTTTGATCAATGTCACGAGATAAATTAGCAAAAGGCTCGAGTAACAATCTGAAAATTTTGCCAGGATAAAATTTAACCACGAATGGTATTCGGATGACTATTTCAAAAATAAAAATAAGCGGACAGGACTTTGACAGGTATATAAACAATATTTCCTTGGCACTCTTAAAACGCTTAAAACGTCAAAAATTTTTCACTTATCAAAACTCACTTACTTGTAAAAATACAGCATCTTATTGACTGAAAGGGTGCGAAAATTTTTTTTGTGAGATTGTTTAGTCAAAATGAAACTTGGTAACTAGGTAGAATCCTGAATTTGGATTGGTTTATAAATGTATGAGTGAAATAGTCAAAATTATATTTTAGTATACAAGCCCAGGCTTATAATTCAGTGTGTTAAAAAAAAAATCTGTTGTGGCCAGCACAAGAACTCTCGCCATTTCAATTTTATGTTGTGTAAATATTGTATTGCACTTCGCTATTGAACCGTCATTTTATAACAAAAAAAATTACAGGACTTTACCCAAATATTGATTTTTCTTGTATTTAACATGTCTTCTGCACACATATAATTCTAATTATATTTATTTTTCATTGTTCCTAAATGTGAGAGATTCTTCCAATTCATTAACCAGATTGGCGGTATTTCTGATGGATATATATATATATATATATATATATATATATATATATATTGCCTATAATTTCAAATATTTAATAAATAAACCAATAAGAAAGATTAAATGTACTTTTATAGTGTCTGTATCTCTAAATTTATACAAGATATAATAAAAATTTTAAGTGTATTAGATAGAGAATTTTATATTCTTCAATAAGTGTAACACATACACACACACACGCACGCACGCACGCACACACACACACACACACATACACACTCACACACAGACATCATTTTAAAAATGTTATAATCGGATTCTAGGGACCTTAAATCGTGCTTATTCACTAAAATCTGGATATTCGAATTTTAGAATGAATCCAATACCTCTCTTAGCGAGAGGTAAAAAATTCCTAACGCGGAGTAGACTATGAAGAAAAAACATATGTTTACTTGAGAATATAATTCATTAGTTACGTGACGTGTTTTCCGCCAATCAACATTCAGAATTTCTCTAGTTACATGTCTATCACAGCGATGATAAAAAAACAAAGAAATTATCACCTTATTTATATTCATTACTAAATTACTAAGGGATTTTTACAACATTGACAGTTAATTTTAACAAAAATTCATTATATTCTCTCCTTAAATATAAGCTCGTGATATGATTAATAATCGAAGATATTGCTCGTGAAACCGAAGCAGCACATTTCACTCGTCCTTCGGACTCGTGATATTTGCAACTCGGTTCCACCTGAAAATATCATCGATGATATACCCAAATCATTCAAGCAGCCAATGCACGTCATTAATAAAAATTGAATAAAAGTAACTAGATGTGTGACGTCATGTACTGGTACGTTTGCAGAGGTTTTAGAATCTTTATGAAAAGAGTTATACAGATTGCAATCTATATTATCGACATGTTCATGAACTGTCACATCTACAAAATAAATACTATATTTTCGTCACTGTCCATTTCTATTTAAATTATTTTATAATACTAACCTTATTTATACTTATGTGTGCCATATAAAGGCAATAGATAAAAGTGAGCCGAATTTTAAAGAAATATACCAAATTCTTCTGATTGATTAGAAGTGTTACCTTTGGCAGATTCACAGATTTTGTGTTTGCGTTAACAGTCACGTTGCGTCATAGCGTTGCGTTTAACATTTCTTTATTATAAATAGCCTTTACAACGCACAAAAATGTTTCAAACACGATACAAATATTTTTCAAATAATGACTTTGACAGTATGAACATACAAATTATCATTGCTGCCAACTATAGCAACAATTAAACGAATAATATGACGTTGATGTACATTATTTATATATTATTCATGTCATATACGATAAGTAATGAACTCTAATATTCATCTTAATAATAATTGTATAAGGCTATACACTTTTTGGCGAAATGATTGAAATTTTATTTCATTTTTACTATTAGTGATTTTAATGCATTAAGGTTTTTACACTAAGTGATGACGTGCATTGGCTGCTGAATGATTTGGGTATAATCATATCACTTGTTATATTACCTATGAAAATAATTAAATGTCAATTTGATACGAGATATTGTCAAATTATCTAAAGAAATCAAAGCTTTTCTTATTGAATCCTTATTTTACAAATATTCGATTTTTGGCAGTCTTTTAGATTTATTATAAATCTCATGTTTTACATCATTTTGAGGACTATCTGGGCTCGTATTAGTCTTCTTTGAAAATTCCGTTCGCTATTTCAGTTTCACTGTCACTTCTCCTGTCTCTTTCTAGTCCGTCCTCACGTACTTGTTTGCTAATTAAACGTGCGCGTTTTAGCGTGTGTTCTTACTGTAGCCCGTATGCCGAGAGGGGTTGCAAAGAAGAATGGAATGAATGATGAGTAGGTTTTTCTCTTTTTTTGTGGGATATTATTCATGAAGGCGTTTGTTTGGCCCAATGACGCGCCATCAATTTCTCGCTTTGTGTGTCACGAGGAGAATAGTTTGTTAATATTTGCAGCTTTGTAGTTGGATTGTGGAATGAATGATGTTTGCTGTCAACTATTGTTTTGCCTGTTTGCAATTTATTAGAGATTGAAATGTTTTCAAAATATCCGTTGATAGTATTATAACTCTTTCTGCAAACATTGTAAAAACTTTATTGGAGATCTAAATTTCATTTTAATGGCACAAGTTTCTAGAGCAGTAAATAAATTTGTAAACAGTGTCACTGCTTACATGATTATTAGATTGGACTTTTCTGGATTATAATTATTTTACAGGATGATCGTCGAAAGAATGAAAAAAAACTTTTTGATATCGACCTTGCTTAATATTTGGTTCGAAGTTATGAATCCACATCTCATTTACTATTATTATACGACATAAAAACTTGTCGCGTTTATTAATAGGGGATTCCAGCTCAATCGAATTAAAGGAAAATAGTAAAAGAATACGAATGTATATGCTGAATAACGAATATTAATAAAAAAAATTAAATGGTATAATTGATATATTTTGGAAATAAGGCGTTTTTTGTTATAGCGCTTCGACGCGAATATGAATTCAATATATAATATTTTGATTGGCGACCGAAAGACCGCCTTTAAGTGCATAACAAATTGCGTGTTAGGAGGTGGGGGTTACTGCCAATGGAAGTTAAGAAATTCAAATTCGAAAGGAGGGGCTAACATTCTTGTACTGCAGTTTTCAAACAGTTTTTATTTTAACATAAATTTCTTGCATTAAACTTAATAATTTAAATACACTTGTAATTATAAAGTATGTAGACTTATACAGTGTTATAATATTCATTTATTTTATGTAAATATCACTTAAAATAGCATATATTTCAAGAACATTTAAGTCCATGATGAAACCAGTTTGATATAAAGACACATAATGTGTGACGTCAGGTCAATCTTTTCAAAATTCGGGAGACTATAACTCGCTTATTAATAGGAATATTTTCACCGGATTTTCATCAATAGTCTTAGTTTTCCTTATATTTTCAGATGAAATTATAAAATAAAATGGTGGAATCCCCCATTGGGGCTATGTCTATGTACGATGTCATTTTACATTTAGTATTTCGGATTTAGGTCTTATTCACAAACATATAACTCCGAATGACACACTAAAGCCACATTTAGTTTTTTATTTAAGGCGATACACTTGTCTCCGTAACAGCGTCAAAAACAAGGCTCCGTATTTCCACGATTCTGGCCGTAATAATACAAATTAACAAATGAAATTTTAAATATAGAATTATAAAGAACTAATACACCCCGCCACAAATCTATTTTTTTTAGAAAAATTATGCCAAATAAGAAAAAAATAATATAATAACGACAATATTTGACATTTTTCAATTTCAATTTACTTAAAAATGTGAATATTTTTCAAAAAAGTAAGCTTGTGGCGGGGTAAATATATATTTAGGAAACCTATTTCTGTTTCATTTTTTAAAATATCTTATGTAGTTTTTTAGTAAACAAAGAAATACTAATATGTAATTCTAGTTCCAAAATATGCACATAGATGTCGGAACCTTGCAATGTTTAGTTTACTTCATTCGCTCCGCCTTCCCTTAGCGAATACGTCCGAATAGAGCCGAAAACATAAGCAGAGGGTTCGATTGCAAGAATATGAAAGAAAATTGGAGAGGCAAATATTATAAGATAGCGTCATTTTAATTATATTCGGCACTAAAATTTTAATTTTAATAAATTGCAATATATTGTTATATAATTGTTATATAAATACTGGTATAACTAAACTTTGAGGATAAAAATAGTCCTTATACAATTTTATATTTTGTATTTATATATAATATAATAATAATTATTATACATATGTATAAGAATAAAACATTTATATATTATCACTTAGCCGCGATTTCAACATTTGAATGTACTAATTCACTTTTTAGCTCTCGCTAAGATAGGTATTGGATTCATGCTAAAAATCGCATATACACAGTTATTTTAGTGAATAAGCACGTTTTAAGGTCACCAGAATCCGATTTTAACTTTTTTATAATAATGTGTGTGTGTTGGAGGGACGGTAAAGACCAATTTATCTACGTATTCCTTAATCTCACATTATAATGGGTATTGCTGAAAAGGTTTTGGTAACAATTGTACAACTGGAATAAGTAGATTTTTAAAAAAATCTTCTAAATCTTTTTTTTTAATTTATGTTTTTGCAAATAGATAACTATTAAAAAATATAAAATTCTCTATCCGACACATTGAACATTTTTATTATATCTTCTATAGATTTAGATTTAGAGATGGAGAATTATAAATATATAAAATAATACTTTGTAATGAATCTCACAGCCGAAATAACTCCATGGAAACAATTTGAAAAATTAAAAATGTGTGTAATTGACATGAAAATGTCAGTGTTGTTAGTGTCAAAAATCCAGATACATTACGGAAGTCGTCCCTTGGGAAGTACCTACATTTAATATTTCTTGCTTTATTATTAATTAAATATTTAAAATAATATATACATATATTACGTACATATACGCATCAGAAATAACGCCATTCTACTCAATGAATTTGAAGAATCTCGAACATTTAGAAGAATAGGTGGCAACCTTTTTAAAAAATGAATTAAAAAATATATTAATAATAGATGTAATTAGTATATTTGTGTATGTATCAGTAATGTGAAATACAATATGTAGTTACGTATAAAGCTTATACTTATGTATATGCCTATAGTCACATAAAATGACATAAAAGAATGTGTGCTTACACTGCATCCGAAAGCGGAAACGTTTAGTTCATTACGAGCACAAACATGCTACATGCTAGCTTACTCCCCAACTTGTACTATTGGAGAAAGAGATAACGGGAGATAGGAAGTGCGCGTAATTTAATGTTCTAGTCCTGACACCTAGCTATTTGCATTAGGGGACAAGGAGGGGTAGCCGGAATGATGGGGAGAGAAGTGACCAATCATAAGCAATGAAACGCCAGATATAACCCCGCCTCCTTGCTACTCGCCACCGCACGTCTGGCCCCCTGTCTAACTAAAAGAAAATAAGTGAACCGCCTTAATACAGTATTTTTTGATATGTTTTCTTCTATAATTTTGTTGATTAAATCATCATTTTCATTGACAGCGCGAAAATGACATTTTTAAATTAAAACAATTAATCTTGAATTATATGTCAAAAAGTGTTTGTTATTTAGAAACTTACTGACATAAATGAAAATTGTCTTAGGATAATTATCAGCTATAATATCCCGAGGACATTGATAATTACGAAATAATTTTATGACAGTTACCGAAAGCGCGTTGCTTGGTAACAGCCCGACGCCGAAGGCGGAGGTGGTGTTACCTAAAAGCAACGTTGCTTGAGGAAGTGTGATAAAATTATAAGTATTTATCAATGATCGAGGGGTATTCGGTGAGAAAATTTTTTGCAGTTTTAACATTAAATTTGGCTGAAATTTGTATTTGACAGAATTTTTGTGTCTAACATAGCCCAATAGATGTCACTAGTAGCTATGAACGTGAATTTGGCTATGAATATGTTCAGTGTGACGTGTGCAATGAGAATGAGACCTCTTTGAGTGAGACCAAAAAGAAGAAGATAAGACATATTAAAGTTCATAAATATTCTCCACGTTTAGTTTTTTATTTAATACAGTATTTTTTGATGTGTTTTCTTCTATAATTTTGTTGATTAAATCATCATTTTCATTGACAGCGTGAAAATGACATTTTTAAATTAAAACAATTAATCTTTAATTATATGTCAAAAAGTGTTTGTTACTTAGCAACTTAGTGACATAAGTGATAATTGTCTTAGGATAATTATCAGTGTAAGTTTGTTTTGATTGGTTATTTTCGCACACGTGGTCAGCAATAAAGGCATTCAATTGGATAATTTTTTAACCAAAAAATTTTCAGTGTAAGTTTGTTTTGATTGGTTACTTTCGCACACGTGGTCATTAATAAAAGGACTCAATTGGATTGTTTTTTTAACCAAAAAATTTTCAGTGTAAGTTTGTTTTGATTGGTTACTTTCGCACACGTGGTCAGCAATAAAGGGATTCAATTGGATAATTTTTTAACCAAAAAATTTTCAGTGTACCTAAGTTTGTTTTGATTGATTACTTTCACACAAATTATGTACTTGCCCTCTATGTAAACGTACAATAATATTGTTCTTATTCATAACACCTTCAGTGACATCATGGAAACTTTGGATAGAAAATAGTATAAAAGCCGATGTAGAGGGAAACAAATGTTCGTTCTCTTATATTTAAATGTATATAAAGTGCTCTGCTCAGAATAAAATATATTTTTATTAATTATGAAAAGAGATAATATAATTCACACGTGAACAGAAATACAGGAATTTAGTTGGATAATATTTTAACTAAAAAAAAATTCACCTTAATTTCCTTATCATCTACTACGGTTGTTAGGGAAACGAAGTGTTATTTGTCCCACCTCAGCCTTAATCACTACCCAGGAAAAAGTGAGCATGGTTTTTACTTCAAATATTCTTTCTATCTAGTTGCAATATGGACTAGAGATTTCTACACTGTTGTCAATTCAATGGTTATGTTGAAAATATTAAACTATGAAGAACCGGAAACATCACACTGCGATGGACAGGGTGTTGAGAAGGAAAAAAGTTTAACATCAGCCCATACTCATTTGACAGCATGTATAGTATAACACAATATACATCCTCATCAAATGTTAACACTATCATCAACCCCCATCTGTCTATTGTAATACTCTTGTGTCGTATTCAAAGCTTACTAGACATGGATAGTTTGTAGACCCTGGTCAGTGGCTTATGCGGACTCCATGTCCATTCATTCCAAGCGTATAAAGAGAAACAAATAATGGATTGCCGGCCATATATCACGCCGCCTGCACGCGCCGGTAATTGCTTCCCCTGCCCGCCGCCGG
This sequence comes from Ophonus ardosiacus, assembly GCA_943142095.1. NCBI lineage: Eukaryota > Metazoa > Arthropoda > Insecta > Coleoptera > Carabidae > Ophonus > Ophonus ardosiacus. The sequence goes on from OW964836.1 coordinate 35,301,531, forward strand.
GGGCGGGAATTAGAATACAGGGTGTGTGGAGGAGAGGAGATAAATATGTGGTTTGTACACTCGCATAGCAAGAGTGCAAAGCTGAATTTATTACGTTTACGTACGTGTCATTTGAAGTAAATTTATATTACACATATGACCTCTAAATCTAAAAGACCACCAAATATCGAAAACTAAATGTTTGTACGAGATTTACGATAGATTTATTGAGAATGGCTCGTATTTTTACCTCCCGCTACCCTAGGTAAGGGAGGTATAGGGATCGTGCTAAAAATAGCATATAGAGATTTTATATAATAAGCACGTTTTGATGTCCCCAGAATCCAATTTTAACATTTTTACAATGATGTCTGTAGGTATGTATGTGTCTGTGTGTCTGTGTGTGTGTGTGGATCTTGTGGACACGATTACTCAAATACTATCAATCAGAAAAATTTGAAATTTTGTATACCCATTCTATACTAATATGGGAAGTGCTCATTAGTTTTTAGTGTATATCGGATAACCGGAAGTATCATTTATACAAGCTTTTAACAGTTTTTCTTGTAAAAAATTCATTGAATATAATTTTTTATCAACTTTTACTAATTAAAATGGAATATAATGGTTTAATCTTCAATTCTACGATAATAACATTTAGTAAATAACTCTAAATAACTTTAAATATGAATAATTATATAATATAATTTATTTCCATGTATCACCTAGCCTATGCGTCGAACAAAATCATAATTTTAATGACAGGTTTGACATATATTAAAATTAATAATGAACCGTGTTAAGGAGAATATAATAGTAAAATATTTTAGTAAGGTTTGTAAAAATAATATATTTTCCATCATATATAAATGTTAGATGTACAGGATGATCTGATTTAAATTTGCTAATTGCTATTTTTGCAGCACTATAAATTAATATTAATTTACAACTACACATTTACGAAATGGATTATGTACGGCGAAGAATTTACAAAGATTGCGTTTTAGAGCACCTAAAAGATGATGCTGATTTTTATAAGAATATACGTGTGTGACGATTTTTCCTTAAAGCCTTTTAAAATATGATCCAAAACTTCTCAAATTTTGTATTTAAAACACATATATAATTTGAAACAACATATTAGATTTTAACCATATGTGATAAATCGGATGTAGTACTTAATTTGGAGCTCTAACAAATTTTTGAGGAAAAACAATAAAACAATCCAAAATTTCGTATTACAGACTTTTCTATTTATTGGACAACAAATTAGATTTTATTTACAAACGATTAACCGGAAATGATACTATTTTAAACATGGAATTGGCGGGAGGTCATGTATTGGCCACATCAGATATTTTATATTATTTTTAATACAGGGTTCGGTAGAAAGGACGGACGTTTCTTAAAACGTCACAAAATTGATACTTTTTGCCAAAGCACCAAATCCGAACCAAAACAGGAACCTAATCGTAACATTTTAGCGAACCCAGAACCGAACCTCATATATTTTTCAATTCAACCCGAGTCGGAACCGAACTAGGTATTAAAATTCGGATTCAGGGTTCAGCCAGCGCAGGTCCAGAGTCGGTTTCAATTTGAAACGTTAGCATAATCGTAATACAGTCGATCATCATCGCATTCGACGTCTGTTTTGCCGCTTGTGTATTGTACTTTTTACCTCCCGCTACCCTAGGTAAGGGAGGTATAGGAATCGTGCTAAAAATAGCATATAGAGATTTTATATAATAAGCACGTTTTGATGTCCCCAGAATCCGATTTTAACATTTTTACAATGATGTCTGTAGGTATGTATGTGTGTGTGTCTGTGTGTGTGTCTGTGTGTGTGTCTGTGTGTCTGTGTGTGTGTGTGTGGATCTTGTGGACACGATTACTCAAATACTATCAATCAGAAAAATTTGAAATTTTGTATACCCATTCTATACTAATATGGGAAGTGCTCATTAGTTTTTAGTGCATATCGGATAACCGGAAGTATCATTTATACAAGCTTTTAACTGTTTTTCTTGTAAAAAATTCATTGAATATAATTTTTTAGCAGCTTTTACCAATACAAATTGAATATAATGGCACAATCTTCAATTCTACGATAATAGCATTTAGTAAATAACTTGAAATAACTTTATATTATATTATAAAATAATTTATTTTTGTACATCACTTTGCCTCTGCGCCAAACAAAAACAATACTTTAATAACAAATTTGACATATTTAAACAAATGTCACTGTCACGAAGCAATTTTCATTAAAATTAATAATGAAACCGTGTTAAGAAGAATTTAGTAGTTTAAATATGATTCTAATGAAATTAAGGTTTGTAAAAATAATATATTTTCCATCATACATAAATAATAGATATAAAGGATAATTCGATTTAAGTTTTATGTTTGCAGCATTATATATCAAACAGCTCTCAATAAGAACGTGATTTTTTTTTTCAAGTGTCAAATAATAGTTTGCAACTACACATTTACGAAATGGGTCATGTACTTCGAAGAATTTCCACAGATTGCGTTTTAGAGCATAAGGAAGTTGGTGCTAATTTTGACAATAATGTGTGTGTGACGATTTTTCCTTAAAATATATTAATGATCCAAACAAAGTTGGTATTTGCTCACAGATTTTTCAGGAAAAACATAATAAAATATAATCCAAAATTTCGTATTATAAACTTTTCTATTTATTGGAACAACAAAGTAGATTTTGTTTACAAACGATCAATCGGAAGTGATGCTTTACTTAAAGATCATTGCTATTTTCGACATGGAATTGGCGGGAGGTCATGTGCTAGACACATCAGATATTTTGTTATGTAATATATCGACAGAGCAGCAACATGTCAAATTGACTTGTAGAAGTGGTAAATGTCTTAGTAACTACAGCTCCATTAGTTCCCATTAAGAATGTAGACAAAAGACATTTCTTAATATTTTATAGTTTTTTTTTTACGTTGACAAAAGCGAGCGCAAACGCCTAGTTTATACAAACTGTAGGAAATGAAATTATTTAAATGGGTAAATGGGTAAATTATTAAATTTATAAAATATAATTTATTGAAACTTGCCGGTAATAATTAACATTTGTATGTATTCCCTTTCCTTGTTTAACTCCGGTGTAAATATCCGGGAATACTTCCTTTGTCCGCATTCGAAAAGCAATCAACTTCTCCGGGTAATTCTGATTTAATTCCGTGGCCTACTGCGCCACGCTCATTCTTTTATCTCGTTCTCATTTCATTTGTCGTCGGCGTAATGAGAACGCGCTCAATTACACACATCCCAGCACAATGCAATGAGGAATACCGGGAAAGTTGACCTGAGATTCCACGCAGCGCTATAAACACCAAGGTTTTGCTCGGGATATCACTTTATTGTTATGTACTACATAACGGGACAATCATTATTAATTATTGGAATGCATCAATAAGGAATAGAATGCAGTGTTGAGTTGTTTTACATTACTATGCATGATAATAATAGGTATTTATACTTATTTAGTGAATAACGTTTATATGGTACGATTAGCGAATGAAAGTTTAAATTATTGTATAGATGTGGTTTTTCTTGAAAAGTTTTTCGTGTGCTTTTGAAAGGAAACTGATCTCTATGCTGTTAGAAAAGATTATAATGGGGGATTACACCATTTTTTTTTTTATAATTTCATCTGAAAATATTAGGAAGACTAAGACTATTGATGGTGAAAAAATTCCTATTAATAAGCGAGTTATGGTCTCCCGAATTTTGAAAAGATTGACGTGACGTCACATTTTTGTGTTTTTATATCAAACTGTTTTCATCATGGACCTAAATGTTCTTGAAATATATGCTATTTCAAGTTATATTTACAAAAAAATAAATGAATATTATAACACTGTATAAGTCTACATACTTTATAATTACAGGTGTATTTAAATTATTAAGTTTAATGCAAGAAATTTATGTTAAAATAAAAACTATTTGGAAACTGTAGTACAGGAATGTTAGCCCCTCCTTTCGAATTTGAATTTCTTAACTTCCATTGGTAGTAATCCCACCTAACACGCTATTTGTAATGCATGTATAGGCGGTTTCTCGGTCGCCAATCAAAATATTTTCATATTAGTGTCGAAGCGTTATAACAAAAAACCCTTTATTTCCGAAATATCTCAATTATACCATTTCATTTTTTTTATTAATATTCGTTACTCAGCATATACATTCGTTTTTTTTTAAATTAGTAAAAATGAAGCACATTTCTATAAATGAAGAAAAACTATTTAATTTGAATTTAATTTTACAAAAATCATTATTTTTCCAAAATAAATATAATTGATACAAAGAACTTGAATCACTTTATTTCCCTAGGGAGTACTTTATTATAAAGTAACATTTTTTACTTGTTGTATATAAAATAATTTAAACGTCAGTATCCATTCGCTAGTCACGCTAGATATACCTATATAGAGAATACAAAGTTATTTTTACCTTCCGTCACTTTTAGGTAAGGAAGATACTGTCTTTAGGAAAAAATCGGTGGCGAGTTTTTAATGAATAAGCAGGTTTCAACATCACTAGAATATGATTTTACGATGCTGTCTGTATGTTTGTCTCTGTGGGTTTGTATATATATATATATATATATATATATATATATATATATGTGTGTGTATGTATGTATGTATGTGTGTGTGTGTGTGTGTGTGTGTGTCTGTGTGTGTGTGAGACAAAAATTTCTCCGACAACAACTCCAATACTACAATTCTACTACGTTTTGAGTTTCTTATATGAATTTACTATTTTTAACATGATATATGTATAGCTGTGTGTATGTGTGATGTGTGTGTGTGTGTGTGTGTGTGTGTGTATGTGTTCGTGTGTGGCAAATTATTCTCCGACGAAACTCCAATAGTACAATTCAAAAATTACAATTCTTTCGTATTCCTCTTCTTTACATCCATTTGAAGAGCTAATTAGATTTTAGTTATAATTGGTCAACCGGAAGTTCCCTTATTTGAAGTTCTTAACAGTTTTTCTTGAAATAACGCAGTTAAATATAATTTTGTGACATTTTATGCAATTATGAAAGAATATCTTATTGACTTACAGAGCCGCCCTATTTATATCCGGTACCGCAATAATTTATTTGAAATTTATTTATTTATGAAAAACTAAATCTAAAAAAAATTATTTCCCGTATAAAATATCTATATTAATATATGTACGATAATGCCGTACTTATAAAAAGAGGTACTACAACATCAAATAGTTACATAAAAAAGTTGATCAGACATTAATTTACATACATATTTATATTTACTCTGTCTCTGAGTAATATATTAGGTAATTATTGAGTAAATATTAATCATGTATGATTGACTACATATTGGAATATTACACGTCACGTAGTTGAGAGAGAGTTTGGTATATTGATTATAAAGTTTCAATAAGCAAACATATGTAATTAATTTGTAAAAAGCATCGGTAATTGGCAAACAAATTGAAGATCAAAGCAAGATTAATTAGAGATGAAATCGCGATAGTTGAGAAAACGTCGCGTCTGCGTTCCAAGTTTCCAGACGAGGAGGTAAACTATTTGAACTCCCGCGCCGTCTTAAATAAATGATGATACGGCATGCAGCCTTCGGTAAATATTCTAATTGCGAGATTAACACTTCCTCTAGATCCAATTTAACCAATTAAACTACTGCGCCTACAGCAGCGGAGCTACGAGCAAGGATTTACAACTAATTAGCTGACTAATCCTTTTTCAAGAACACAAACTTCCGAGAAAGTGATGCCATATTTAACCCCTTATTCTTATTGCACAAGTAGGTACAACTCGGCCAGCAATCATTTGAATAAATGACTTTTATTCGCAATCATTATATTAATATACCGATTCCTAATCTTTTGGAGTTTGGGAACTACGGAACAGGTTACGAAAATTCTGCCGGTGAACTGTTACCAGTATACTTTGAATATACATATCTACTAACGTAGATGGAAGTAGCGAACACTATATGTTCCTTAAGACTTTGTTGGCTCAAAGTAGATTGAGAAGGATAGAATTATGTATAAGCATTAGTTGGACAAAGAACTCCTGCTAATTGAGACTCCCGTTTTCAACGAGGCGGAACGAAAAACCACCAGCACCACACGAGCGCGCCTGTAAAAGAGTGAGAAGGTTATTTTTCTAAGGGGAAAATGGATTGGTCTCAATTGTATCTCCATCCTTGTCAATCTTCTTTGGTACACGAGTTTTGTTGGTAGCTACTTCCAGATGTATATATTCAAAGCCGGTATATACCAGTAAACAGCTGTTCACCAAGTTATAGATACTTTAAGAACACAAGTGATAAACAGGGTAGATTTATAACCTATGAAAAGCAGTTGAAAGATCAACAGATTTGAAATTTGACGTAATTAAACGTTATCTCATCTCGTCTTCTGTATTATTACACGGTAAATAAAAACTTTGTTGTGATTACCAAAAATGAGTTCCAGCAGCAAATTTTTTTTGTCAATATAGGACCAGCAAATATATTTGTTACAGTTACCTAGGTAAATTTGCTGGTAAAAAATTGTTGTGGGAACAAATACAGTTTTGTTATATATAACCAAAGATATTTGTTATGCGAACAAATAAATAAGTTACCATTAAGAAGTATAAATTTATTATACCAACAAATAAATTAAGTTACCATTAAGAAATATAAATTTGTTATGCGAACAAATAAAATAAGTTATCATTAATAACTATAACGTTAAAAATTACCTGTTTGACATTTGGATAGACGGCTAGATTAAATTTATTTTAAAAATTTAACAGTGCAGACACTCAAATTTTATTTTTTTCTGTGTGAACCGTAACATATATCACAAATTACACAGAAAGACAAAAGTTTACTATTGAATGTATCTTTCTGAAGAAAAATAAATTCACTTTTTCGGCATTGCCATTAAAAAGTTACAGTCTAATTTATGTTGGGAGACCTAAGTATCATACACTAGTGGTTCACTAATAATAACAAGTATCACCTTAAAAGATGACTTATAACCATATAAACTGTCATACCAAATTTCATCCAAATCGAACAAAGCATCCGATTATTATAAGCAAAATTAATTTTTTTTCGAAGAACTTTGAAGCAGAATTCTGGCTAAATGGTACACTTTCCGGTAGAAGTAAATCGTCTTATTTTAGCCTCAGGAATCTGTGGTTAAGCCATGTCCCCCTATTTAAGAGACACCCTGTATATTATAATTCATTTGACATTTCATTTCGATGAAATATTATTAATTTAAACCGTGTTTAATATTTAAGATACAAATATTTTTAAAATAATAATTTTGACAGTATGAACATACAAATTATCAATGTTGCCAACTATAGCAACAAATAAACGAATAATATGACGTTGATGTACATTATTTATATATTATTCATGTCATATACGTTAAGTAATGAACTCTACTATTCATCTTAATAATAATTATATAAGGCTATACACTTTTTGACGGTTAAAAATGATTGAAATTTTATTTCATTTTTCACTATTAGTGATTTTAATGCATTAAGGTTTTTACACTAAATGATGACGTGCATTGGCTGCTTGAATGATTTGAGTATACCGTGAGTATTTTTAACGTGGAACATTGGATTTGTCATATCCTTGGTTACGACTTGACATTTGATTGACAGCAATGTATTAGCCTGTCCCATTTAAAATGAAATATAGGGAACGAATTTGACATTTTACAAGACGTCAATAGAGCTTAATTTTGTTTAAATAATTATACCTGCATTTTAAATTAAATTTAGGTGTAGAAAAAATATTGTGTGTACCTTATGCCCGAAATATGTTTAGTGTTCTCGAGTGGTTTTCTGACTTGGTTAAATTTCTTACAATATTTAAATATAATACTTCTGTCAAATTGTTTCGTATGTTTCATTTTAAATGGGACAGGCAGATACATTGCTGTCAATCAAATGTCGAGTCGTAACAATGGATAAGACAAACTCCATGTTTCACGTTAAAAAATACTCATGGTATTAGTCAGTGATATTTTCCATAATTCATCTTTCATGTCCCGGACTATACCTGAAATGCATATCTCTTGTTTGTGGAAAACTATTTTAAGCCTCGTTGTGTTTGTAAACTCAAATGCAATACAAAATAATGCATGAAGCTCGAGATTAATCAATAATAGTTACATGCGACTGATTAGTGGTGTACCAAGATGCATCAGCGTTTCTGTATAATTCAGGCTCGATGCACATGTACAACACAACAATTGAACTGTAATGAACTACTCTTAAGGCTAACTGCATTCATAAATCATCACGTGCTCAGCGCATTCGAATACGAACATTGAATCTATTTTAGTGAAACAGAAAATAGCATTACTTAGAGTAGACTAAAATGTAAGTAGGTGTACTTACATTCTGGTAATAATGGTGGGTATCTTCGGAATTAAATTCAAAGATGGTGCTTGTGCTTCTAAGTGAATATGTTTTAAAGGAAGGACCTCATTTTCACCTATTCTAATGAATTTTTTACCTCCCGCTACCCTTGGTAAGGGAGGAGTTTTGTTAACGATCCAACTCCAATACTATCATTCAGAAAATTCTGAAACCTTGTATTTCTATCCTATTCTAATATGGAAAGAAACCATTAAATTTTGGTGCAAATCGGATAACCTGAAATGGCACTTTATCATTTTTTATTTTTTGTCATTATGAAAATTAAACATTATTGAATTTTCTACAGGAATACATTAATACTTTTTCTATATATTTTACAGATAAATTTAAAACTCTTTTTTTTTAAATCCTGAAGCTTAAGATAAACACAATTCCTTTGTTACACAGTTCATATTTCAAATAAATGTAACTGCAGTTGAATGCCACTGTCAAAAAACTAATCACTTCAAATTAATAATAATGACATTTTAAAAAGAAAATAGTAAATAAAGCAATAGTTATATGCAATGGAACAGTTTGCAGCATTAGTAAATACGAAGGTATGTATTTAAATTAATAAGAATTAAATAGCGTGAGGTTTTGTGTTGGCCACATCAGATTTTTTTTTTCAAATAATTCCCAGTGACAGACAATAATTATTACAGCAATTTTTTTCAATAACAATATAACAAACACATCACATAAACAACCATTCAATAGCTACTTTGTAATTTAAAACAGTATATCAATAGGGCTATTGTAAGTACCTATTTTTATATGACTTCCAAGTACTAAATTTTAAAAGATATTGTTCTTTGAAGAATATCACGAAATATCCATTAGGTATTTTACAATTAAATATTGAAATTTGTGTAATATTTTGAAAAAGTCACATGATCTGAAACAGAATGTGACGTCAGAGCACCTACAGTTTAACATGTGACAAACTATCGCCTACTTTTGTTTATATAAATAACGTAAACTGTTTTCCTATTGGCTATGAATGACGTGCTGTATGTACTCCGACGTCACAGGAGTATACAATAAATAACTTTTATTATTGTATGTAATATATGAAGAAAAAAAACCTCTTTTTTGTATTTTTATACGCTATTTTTCTGAAATATAAATTTGCCTGCCACAAATATATTTTTAATAAAGGCTGGGTTATAATGAATTTAATTTATAAATTTACATTTAGAAATTTTATTTTAAAATTTACAATTTTCTCTCTGGTTTATATTCGATTTTGAAATTCTGGATCGACCAATCAATATCTATCACAATTTTATTTTCATGAATTTGTTAGACGCTAATGAACAATATGATTATTTAATAATATCGGGGATGGGTTCTGCAGTAAAATTTTTGAAAGAAATTTGAAATATATTTTAGTACTAGTGTTATTTTCATTATTTTAATAATGGTGGAAACCCCTATTCGTAAATTATATTCATCATAAACCAGCCCTAAAAGTGTCAATTCTCTCTAGAGAAATTATAAAAGTGACTATAAATTTATTTCAGTTTATATTTTGAAAGTATGTGAATCTACATAATTTAATGTATAGGGACTTACCGTACTATATATTAATTTTATTATAAAACTTTTTCAATCTTCTACGTCCTTTAATCTTATCTAATATAACCATAAATCTCTGAAACTATCTTTATAATAAATTACATTATAAGTACATTAAATATACCACACTTTATACATATTAATAAATCCGTAACCTAGTGTAATTTATTATATTCTTACTGGGTCAAAGTTCAGGTGTATAGCTGTAACGGGGTCAGAGACGATCCCGGACTATCGATGCATACATTATGACCCCGCTTTGCATTTGTTTCTTCCCCACGACGAGCATTATCGGATGATCTGGTGAATTATGGGAACAGTGCTTTTGTTTTAGTTATAATGGATCGTGTTATGTTTGTATTTGTATTGCTATTTTCATATAATGCCTGACCGTTGGATAATGGCTTTTTAGGAATAAATAGACCAGGAATAAGTTGGATTTGATTTATGCAAATATAAGCAACGATTATATACAGGGTGTATCAGGACTAGTGTAAAAAAAAATAATAGCATATTCCTGAGCTAATTTTGAGCAAAAAATGTCATATGAAGGTATGTCCGAAAACTTTTCGTTACAGAGTTACAGGCCTTTAAAAGTGCACCTCATCTGACATATTTTTATTAATAACTCTGATACTAGTTACACTAAAATTTTGAAACTTGATACGAGGATACTACTTATTGAGATACATATTTAAACTTTCTTTGGTTTCTGTATCTCAACCAGAGACGTCTCATATGGGGAAGTCATGAAGGTTTTTATCCTTTTTTTTACCTATTAACATTTTTCCATTTTTAAATATAAAGTATTACAAACAACTTAAAAATACACAAAAATGCATTTTGATAAAAATTGATAAACGCGGTAGTTTCTGAGATATTTTAACTTTTAGAAAATGTCACGTATCCAAAATATTTAGTTAACAGTTAAAAATCAATCAATTTACCATAGAAAATAGAACAAAATAGAAAAGCGACGCAAAATCTGTTTATAACTATTATTTAATTACCTTATTTTCAATATTAGTAATTCTTTCGCAAATTAAAAAAAAAAAAAGTGTAAAATGTTAGTGTTGGTGAATATGTAGATATGGTGTTTATTTATAGATATTGTAAAAGTAATGGTTGTCGTAGTCCACAGAATATCAACGTGGACATCAAATAATGAATTTGTGTGAATTTCATTGTTTCTTAATTGTTACCTAATTTTTTTGCAAAATTGATTTTTTCTAAAAATTAAAATATCTCAAAAGCTACTGCGTTTATCAAATTTTATCGAGAGTACTTTTTTGTGTATTACTACAATTCTAAAAATTATAATTCTTTCGTATTCCTCTTCTGTACATCCATATGAAGAGTTGATTAGATTTTGGTTATAATTGATCCACCGGAAGTACCCTTATTTGAAGTTTTGAACAGTTTTTCTTAAAAAACGCAGTTAAATATTGTTTTTTGACATTTTGTTATTATACATATTAAAGAAAATATTCTTCTCTATACAGTTTAATTATACATTTTCCTTCATATTCAATAGATGTAGATTTAAAGCATTATAAAGAAATTAATTTTCAAAATTTAGTCAGCTTTGCTATTTATCATGGAAACAGCTGATGCTGATATATTAAAAAAATTCTAATTGACAGATGTCAGTTGCAAGTGCAAAACCAAATATGGAAAATGTAGGATCACAAAATTGGTATGTCATAGTGCTCCTCGCAAGTGACACGCAGAGAAAGGCTAAAGATAAGATGGAAGGATTGTATCGCAGAAGACTGAAAGGAATGCCTGTGTCAAGAAGATGTGTTGGACAGGAATGAGTGGAAGAAAAGAGGAAACAGCTACCTCTAACAAAATAGGGGAAGCTAAAGAATAAGAAGAAGTGTCAAGTGCATTTTACTTAGTGTATGTTTATGTTATAATTTTATTGGATTTATAGAATAGAAATAGTATGTGTTCGTGTTTGATTTTACATTATATTATATAGAATCTGTTCCAAGGACCTTTCGGTATGGGATTTGTACAAAATACATCGAATTGACGGAAGGTTTTGTGCTGGCCACAACAGATTTTTTATTTTATTTAAAGAACTCACCCAATTCATGAGAACTATCACTCGCATTTCGAAAAGAACAATGTTAGTGCACGGCCGAAGCGCTAATCGTCTCCGATCTCTTTTCTTCCTTCTTTAAATCTTCCAAACTGCTCGAAAACTTGAGTAATAGATAGACCCTCATTACCATAAACATTCTTTAACAATTTTTTTTAATTTAACAATTAATATGACATAGCCTACAATGTTGCCAAATTTACAGGGAAGCCGGGAAAAAATAAATCTCGTTATTTAATTGCCACATATCGTATTGATTTATTAATTAATTATACAATAAAACAATATACCCATATAATTCTATCGCATTCTCCTTTTTCTTGTATTCACTGATAATAATTTTAATGAATAACAACAAAAATAGTCGTTCCTCCATTTGCTGTAGTTTGGAAGTGCAGGGCGTACATCTACTCGTGTAGATGAAATTACCTGGGGCGCGAATAACTACAGCGTTTAATTAAAATACATTAATTTTATGAAGCAAGTGCAAGCAGCGATCCTTACTTTACTGCAAAGATTGCTTCTATGTTGCGTAATACACTTTATCACATTATTTACAACAAAAGATAAGAATATTACAGAGAATATCTATGTTGCAATTTTATATGACCATGACAAATGTATTTAAATATTTGAAAGACATGTAATATTATCAAAAACAAAAGGAGTCCTGTGGCCGCGTGCCTGAGTGTTCAATGTATAAAATTCCAAAAAATAATATTTAGAAGATTTTTAAAAAACTACTTTTTCTGGTTGTTCAATTGTTACCAAAACCTTTTCAGCTCATCCCATTTAGGGATGCACTCGATTCTCGAGCCAGGCAGAAGATATTTTTTACTGGGTCGAATACAGCCAATCATTTGTAAAAAAATCTGTTGTGGCCAGCACAAGACCTCTCGCCATTTCCACATTAGGCTATATAAGTATTGCTTTGCACTTTGCTATTGAACCGTCGTTTCATAACAAAATATTACAGAAATTTACCCAAATATTGTTTTTTATTGTATTTAACATGTCTTCTGCACACATATAATTCTAATTGTATCTATTTTTCATTGTATGAGGAAGTTCCTAAATGTCACAGATTCTTCCAATTCATTAACCAGATTGGCGGTATTTCTGATGGATATATGCATATTACCTATAATTTCAAATATTTAATTAATATAAAAAATAAGAAAGATTAAATGTACTTCCCAGAAAAAGCTATCACAATGGCTGGTAGCACAAGCCCTGTTCTAACTAAAACGCTGTTTTAAGAAATGTCAAATTCAAATTTCAATGTTTAATTTCACCCTTATGTGTAAAGAACGATTTTTTAAAAAATATTTAATTGAATACAAACTATGTGCTGCTTCAAAATCATATTTTAATATATTTGATGTTATTTATTTTTGTTATTAAATAATGAAATTTGACATTTCTTAAAACAGTGTTTTAGTTAAAACAAGGCTTGTGCTACCAGCCTATGTCATTAAAACTGTTGATTTTTGACACTGAAATCTGTCATTTACAAATTATGTTATAAACATTTGAATTTGTCAACTGGTTTCCTTAGTGTAGTTTCGCCTACTCGACTTGTTATATCCCGATATTCTATATATTATAGTCTTTATCTCTAAATTTATAGAAGATATAATAAAAAATTTAAATGTATCAGGTGTAGAATTTTGTTTTTCAAAATTGGTAATATCAAAAATTTTCAAAAAATAATATTTGGAAGAATTTCTTTTAAAAACTACTAATTTCGGTTGTTCAATTGTTACCAAAACCTTTTCAGCTCTTCCCAGGAATGTCAGATTGAGGAATTCATAGTTAAACAGGTCTTATGTCTTATAGTTTTTGAGGAATCGTCCGTCCAACATCCAGCCATACACACACACATACACACATCCACACACACACACACACACACACACACACACACACACACACACACACACACACACACACACACACACACACAGACAGACATCATTGTAAAAATGTTAAAATCGGATTCTAGTGACCTTGAAACGTACTTATTCATTAAAATCTGGATATGTGATTTTTAGCATGATTCCAATACCTCTCTTAGCGAGAGGTAAAAATCTTATAATCCAATCAAATGCACAGTTTCCTTAATATTTTAATGAAAATGGATGGAGTTAAAATGGATCAAAATGATTTAATAACAACATACTTCACATTTTAATAAATAAAAATATGTTATTTTAAAGAATTCAAGGTTATTCATTAAAGCATAATAATACTATTGTGATGTTATTATTATTGTCACTACTCGTATACTTAAATAAAAATCTGTTGTAGCCAGCACAATACCTCTCGCCATTTTCATTTTATGTTATATAAATATTGTATTGCGCTATAATCCAATACCTCTTTTATCGAGACGTAAAAAACATGGAGGCTGTTCTCTTAATTTTAGACCGAGACTGATACAATAAAACATGGTTTTTCATTCTGAAATATTATGTATGACTCTTTTTGTTGAGGCATACACTAGATCACCAGAATTAAAAATGGACAGTCCCGAATCCAAGATTGTTTTGTTAAATTAAAATGCCGATGAAGCATGAGGCGCAGTGTAGTACTACAAAAGTTCGGTATTTGTGCAAAATTGTAAAAAATGTGAATACTAAAACCAAAGCGTTGTTAAATTTTTTGTTTCTTACTCATAAAAATTGGTATAATTACATATCTAATATTGTGTGTAAAATAGACCATATTACCAATTCAATTGCGCATGCTCACAATGGACGAATCAAATTTAGGAAGTACTTAAATTCAAGTTCCAATGCTATCTTATGAGAAAAAAGCAATTTTCAACATGAAATATCTTTTTTATAAAATAAGATCAAATTACCAAATAAATTTAATAATCACTATTTAATTATCTTTTAACTGTTTCTGACGTTATTTTGCTTTAATCGTTGAAGTAAATATATGTAAATAATAATTTCATTTACAAATATATGGCGGACTTTTTAAAAATTGTGGCCCACCGCGTCAAGTTTCACTTATATATGCACAACCGTAACCTAACTTAACAGTTCTGTTTATAATCAGAGAACATACATACATACATTCACCATATTCAAACTAAATAATACACTGATAATACTCATTTTTAAATTACACTTTTCAAATTTGTGTAATCGCCATTGCCTATTTCTCTTCTTTCGCCTTTCTCTGCAGTTATCATTTGTCACATTTCAAATTTTTATTGCCAACTTAAACTTAGAAAATAAAAACAGTTGGCTATCGTGGCACTTAATTTTACAGTTTATAAAACTGCCACTAGAGGCGCAAAATTCGGTAATATGGTCTATTGACTAATATTACCACCAAGTTCATAACTGTCCTCAATTTTAAGTTTTTACCCCAAAAAGTGATAAATACCTGCATTTGGTTAAAAAGTTGAAAATATTCAAAACTCCAATTTTCATGTATCTCGTACTTCCCTATTCCAAATCATGAAAACTCAGGTCAAAATCTCTTTTAATTTTGGAGATATTCAACCTCAAATATTTCCTCAAAATTACCCATTTCTGGGGTAGATCTCTTCCTAGTTTTGAATTATTGCCCCAAAAGTCAATTAACCCCATATTCAGATAAAAACTTTAAAATTTTCAAAAATCTAATTTTTATGCTTCTAGATACTTCTCAATACGCTGATTCTAAATTTTGAAACCGCAGGTCGATATCTCGTTTCGTTCTCGAGATATTTAGATTCAAAATTTTGCATAAAACGATACGAATTTGGCAACACCACCATTCGATTCTACGGATAAAAATATATAAGTATACCAATTTTCATAATTTTTGACTAACCGGTTAATTTTTTATGAATAAAAGTTTGAAACCCCCCGAAAATGGCCAAAATCTGAAAAAATCGTAAGGGGTACACCTTAGATTTTTGCGATTTTTGGCCATTTTCAGTTATTTTGCTTTAGAGACTGTATGCGATGTTCAAAAATTATGAAAATTGGTAAACTTATGTAATTTTCCCCGTAGAATCGAATGATGATATCTACAAATTCATATCTCGGCCCATTTTTGGGTTATTACCCAAAAATGGGCTGTTTTGAGCAAAACTTTGAATCTAAATATCTCGAGAACGAAAAGAGATATCGACCTGCGGTTTCAAATTTTGGAATCAGTGCACTGAGAAGTATCTACATACATAAAAATTAGATATTTGAAAATTTTGAAATTTTTATCTGAATAATGGGGTATGTTGACTTTTGGGACATTAATTCAAAAATGGATAGAGATATAAACTTGCTATTAATATTATTTGATTGTAAATACAATGTTTTACGTAAGTGTACCCATATTTAGAGCATTTGAACAATTGAGTGATTTTTTAGAAATTAAAGTCTTAAAAGAATGCATACCTAATCCCAGTAATGTCAGATTAAGGAATACGTAGTTAAATTGGTCTTTAGTCTTTTTTACTTAGTTATTAATTTGTTTTTAATAATAAAATTGTGACCGACAACTTTATTGGAAATAATTTTGCCTATCTTAGATGTGCCTACTATTCGTAAATACTTGAAAGAGAAAAAAACACTCTATCGAATGGTAGAGTAAAATTAATAGGTTCCCATTTAAAAAAATTACGCGGACAAGCGTAACTCAAAAACAATTGAAGAAAAATAAAATTCAAGTATTCGCAAATGTAGATCAAAATTTCTTAAAAAACTTTTGTATTGAACATAATTTCCTAAAATGAATATTAACGACAATAAATCGCCGTCTCCATACTTTTAACTAATTCTGTATGTGTACACATTTATATGTATGTAGAAAATAAATTTCTTTTGTCGTAGTAGGCTTGTTAATTCTCGTACTTCGCAGCAAAGATTCACACGTTCACAGCAAGCGGGCTATGGCCAGTCTTTATTTTGTTTTCACGGTAAACGGATGTTATTGTTTGGGTCGTTATTTTTATCAAAAATTCATTGTAAATATGTGAAAATGTACTGTCCAATATAATGCATCATGTTTAGAATTTAATTCTCTGCCTAGTGATATAAATTTCACATAAGAAAAGTGTCAGTGTTTTGTATTATGTTCAAATAAATAGCGCCGAAGACAGATATTCATGTAAGTGAGGTACATACCAACAAAATATGCATGAACAATTGAACTAAAACTAAAAATGTAATTTGTTATTGATTAATATATTTTTATTTTATCTTTACAGTGTTTTGTGGTGAACTGAACTTGGAAATCAACAAAATCTTAAATCTACGGGTAAACAAGACTACAACGGCAGATAAGGTAGGAAACTCAAATAATTATTCTTGTTATGACAATAATAAAAACGAACACTGTATGAAAATGATTTTTTCGCTTAATGGAAAGCTAGAATAATCGTTTCACATGATTTAGATACAGAATTTTAATTTATAACCTCTATTTGATATTTGAAGTATTTTTACATAAAATAATTTGGTAATGTTTGCGTAAAGAAAAATTGATTTCTCAAGCTAAACGCAATTGAGGGGCTTTTTGGCAAAAATAACCATAGTCCAAATATTTTAAATATAAGTTACATACAACGAAATGTGCTTTCAAGAATGCCAACCAGTTTGGTAAAACTGTTTCTCGCAAAAAGTAAATTAGTCTCAAATTAATACATCTTAAAGTTTGAGCGTTTGTAAAAAACGGCTTATAAAATTGTTTAAACATTATGTAATTATTCATCAATGTTTATTACCTCCCGCCAACCTACATACATAGGTAAAATCTGTTCTGGCCTCTCGCCATTTCCATATTAAGCTACATAAGTACATATTGTATTTAACTTTTCTGGTACACAAACAAAAATTATAAAAACATCTATTATTAATATTTTTTTAATTCATTCTATAAATAAGTTTCCTCCTACTCTTCTAAATGTTCGAGATTCTTCAAATTCATTGACGTGATTGGCGGTATTTCTGATGCGCAATAACAATATTCAGCTCTCCAGTCAGTGTAGGCCTATAGTTTCTCTAGTAATATTCTTCCACTGTGTACTGTCATGTGCTCTTTTCTTGGTTTAACCGATTTTTTAGTATTTTTGAAATAGCATTGTTACATTATTAATAGATATTTACACACCAAGTGAGCTAAGGTAATGTTTATTCAGAAAGTTAATTTCTTCGAGTGAATAAACATTCTTAGCTGACGTGGTTTGTACAATATTTTAATCAATTTTGACGAAATAGTAATAAAAACCATAATAATATTTAATTTTGACAAAACAAAAAACTAATCAGTTAGTAGACTGTGCATGACAATCGTCGATGAGAGATGTCAAGACATCTATTTAAAAAGCATTATTTTCTGTCATTTGTGCCGTGAAAAATAATGAAAATGGCTTATAATGATTCGTATAAATGACTCCATTTTCAGACTTTAATTATATATAATGTAAAATAAGATTTAGTAGAAAATCTGATGGTTTTATGAAATAAGGATTAGTTTATTTTCATAAAAAAGTTTTATTATTGGCAATCGATTTCGTCGCAACGGACATCATCAGGCCACAGCTGTAATACAATATATTTCTTGTAGAAAAAACATATAAAATTTTTTACATATGAAAATTATATAGCATTATTTAAATGGTTGGGATAAATTTAGAAAATTATTTTAGTTTGTATTATAAAAATATAAATGTAGATAAATATATGGTTATTAATAATAATGAATGATAAAATGTTAGAAAATAGAAGACAGGTTTATGAGATGATTAAAATGGATTTCAAAAAAGTTTTTTGTAAGGTTAGGTGAGTGAAACAATCATAAACTTTAAATGTATTTATATAAAATTGAAAAAAACTTACCGTCAATTAAGTAATTAAACAGAAGTATATAGTATTTTCATTTTGAAAATTTTTAAAAATTTTAAAAATATGAAAAAATATGAAAGGTGTTGAAAACGTGTGTTTTCACAACCAGAGGAACAAGATTTATGAACAGCTGAGCGGAAACCGGAATTAGATTTTAGTGTTATTTATTGTGTTAAATAGTTTTTAATTTATTTAAATGGCGCGAGATTTTTGAAAATATATTGTTCTGGAAAATCTATGACTTCGTTTAAGAGCGGTTTGTTGTCTTTAATATGTTTTAAGATTTCGTATTTTTCGAGTATAATTAATTTATGAAAGTCTGTTTCTGAATGTAATAGTTTTATGTTATTAAGAGTGATAGTATGGTTTGTATTGAATATGTGAGTGTTAACTGCCGAAGGAGGATTATGTTTTATATGTTCTTGGAATCTAGTTTTTAAATTTCTGGTTGTAAGACCTATGTATGAAAATTCACAGTTACTGCATTCTATTTTGTATATTCCACTTTTTTCTAAATAGTTGGTTTTCGGTGTGTTATTTTTAAGGATATTGTATAGATTTGGTTGTGATTTAGAAGTAAGTGTTATGTTATGTTGTTCGATTGGTTGTTTTAAAGAAGTATGTAGTTTTTTGTGGTATGGGAGTGATATGTAGTTTCTTTTTTGTGTAATATGTTTGTAAATTTTGTTATTTATTAACTGTTTATGTTTTATGTTACGGAAAATTTTTGTTATGTATGTTATTGGGAAGTTGTTGTTTAATCCTATTGTTGTAATTGTATTAAATTCTTTTTGAAAATCTGGTTTTGATAGTGGTGTATGTAAAAGTCTATTAAAAAGAAAATTGAAAGCTGTATTTTTAATTTGAGGATTATGGTATGAATTGTATGGTATGATTATATCTGTAGAGGTGGGTTTTCTATATATATTGTATGTTATACTGTTATTGTTATGTTTGTTTAAAGTTAAGTCAAGGAAATTAAGATGATTTTGTTGTTCTATTTCAAGTGTGAATTTTATATTAGATAATGTATTGAGTGTGTTGTGAAAGTTGTGTAATTCTTCGAGAGTACCAGTCCAAAGTATGATAATGTCATCAACATATCTTTTCCAGAACAATATATTTTCTTTATGTGAAGTTTGCATAATTTTTGATTCTAAATTATCGATATAAATATTTGCTAGTAAACCACTGATTGGGCTGCCCATGGGAAGACCGTTGTTTAATTTATATGTTTTGTTATTGAAATTGAAAAAATTTTGTTGTGTTACTGTATTGAATAGTTCGACTAAATTATTGATATCTGTGTCAGTGAGGTTATGGTTATCGTTTAATTGAAGGTTATTTTGTAAGTGGGTTTTAAGTAGGTCAAGGGTTTCGGAAGTTGGTATATTGGTATATAGATTTACGATGTCGAATGAGGCTATTATAAAATTTTTGTTATTATTTATTAAAGTGTTATTTAAATTTGTAATTAAATCTTTTGAATTTTGTATTGAAAATTCGGATGAGTATTTTAGTTCTTTAATAAGAATATTGTTTAGTGATTTAGCTAGTTTATGGGCGGGTGATTGGATAGATGATGTGATTGGACGTATGGATTTGTCTGGTTTATGGAGTTTTATTAAACTATATAGGATTGGGGTGTGTGGATTTGGTTCAAGAATTTGGTATGGTTTTGTATTGAATTTTTGAAGGGTTTCCGTGCAGCTGTTCACAATCTTGCGGATTGATTTATTATAATTATTTAATGGATTTTTTTTGAAGAGGAGTAATGTTATTTTCTGTAAAAAATTGTTCAGTTTTTTGTATGTATTGGGTGGAATCTAATATAACAATACCGGCATTTTTATCTGCTTTTGTGAGAGTTAAATTGTTGTTTGTAATTTTTTGTTTTATAGATTTTATAGTTTTTGAAAAATGTTTTTGTTTCTTATTTTGTTTATGATTGTTGCATTCACCTACCTTGTAATTTTGTAGTATTTGTGTGATGTTGTTTTTAAGTTCTTGTTTTTTGGGGTGATATTTGATTTGGGCTTCTATTGAAATGGCGGTTGTAGGGATATCTTCTGGTTTTTGCGGGGTTGGTGCAAATTTGTATCCTAGGTTAAGAATTCGTTCTTCTGCTGGTGTGAATGTTGTTGTTGATAGGTTGGTTATTCTTGGTGGAAAAATATGTCGGTCTGTCGGTTGTGTATTGTTATTGATATTTGACTGTGGTTGTTGTGTAGTTACTCTATTTCTATTTGTTTGAGCGATTAGTTGGTCTAGTTTACATTTTCGTTTTTTGTCTGATTCTAAATTTTTGTAGTATATTTCTTCTTGTAGGTTTTCTATTAGATTTTCGTATTCTAATGTGTGTAAAAATTGTAGTAAATGTCTATGTAGAAATTTTAGTTTTGTGTCGATGGTTGTAGCTATTTTTTCCTGTCTTCTAATTTCTATATTAAGTACTTTTTGATAAATCTTGTCCCTCTGGTTGTGTTCAATATTGTGTTTCATTTTAAATTTTAGAAATTTCGGAATAGCTTTATGTTTTTTGGCGGTGTGTAGAAAATTTATATGTTCTTGGCTGTTGTGTCTCTTCTGTAGTGTGTACTTAAGCTGTTGGAGTTTGTTGGATATCTCCATGTCTTCTATGATTCGTATAAATGACTCCATTTTCAGACTTTAATTATATATAATGTAAAATAAGATTTAGTAGAAAATCTGATGGTTTTATGAAATAAGGATTAGTTTATTTTCATAAAAAAGTTTTATTATTGGCAATCGATTTCGTCGCAACGGACATCATCAGGCCACAGCTGTAATACAATATATTTCTTGTAGAAAAAACATATAAAATTTTTTACATATGAAAATTATATAGCATTATTTAAATGGTTGGGATAAATTTAGAAAATTATTTTAGTTTGTATTATAAAAATATAAATGTAGATAAATATATGGTTATTAATAATAATGAATGATAAAATGTTAGAAAATAGAAGACAGGTTTATGAGATGATTAAAATGGATTTCAAAAAAGTTTTTTGTAAGGTTAGGTGAGTGAAACAATCATAAACTTTAAATGTATTTATATAAAATTGAAAAAAACTTACCGTCAATTAAGTAATTAAACAGAAGTATATAGTATTTTCATTTTGAAAATTTTTAAAAATTTTAAAAATATGAAAAAATATGAAAGGTGTTGAAAACGTGTGTTTTCACAACCAGAGGAACAAGATTTATGAACAGCTGAGCGGAAACCGGAATTAGATTTTAGTGTTATTTATTGTGTTAAATAGTTTTTAATTTATTTAAATGGCGCGAGATTTTTGAAAATATATTGTTCTGGAAAATCTATGACTTCGTTTAAGAGCGGTTTGTTGTCTTTAATATGTTTTAAGATTTCGTATTTTTCGAGTATAATTAATTTATGAAAGTCTGTTTCTGAATGTAATAGTTTTATGTTATTAAGAGTGATAGTATGGTTTGTATTGAATATGTGAGTGTTAACTGCCGAAGGAGGATTATGTTTTATATGTTCTTGGAATCTAGTTTTTAAATTTCTGGTTGTAAGACCTATGTATGAAAATTCACAGTTACTGCATTCTATTTTGTATATTCCACTTTTTTCTAAATAGTTGGTTTTCGGTGTGTTATTTTTAAGGATATTGTATAGATTTGGTTGTGATTTAGAAGTAAGTGTTATGTTATGTTGTTCGATTGGTTGTTTTAAAGAAGTATGTAGTTTTTTGTGGTATGGGAGTGATATGTAGTTTCTTTTTTGTGTAATATGTTTGTAAATTTTGTTATTTATTAACTGTTTATGTTTTATGTTACGGAAAATTTTTGTTATGTATGTTATTGGGAAGTTGTTGTTTAATCCTATTGTTGTAATTGTATTAAATTCTTTTTGAAAATCTGGTTTTGATAGTGGTGTATGTAAAAGTCTATTAAAAAGAAAATTGAAAGCTGTATTTTTAATTTGAGGATTATGGTATGAATTGTATGGTATGATTATATCTGTAGAGGTGGGTTTTCTATATATATTGTATGTTATACTGTTATTGTTATGTTTGTTTAAAGTTAAGTCAAGGAAATTAAGATGATTTTGTTGTTCTATTTCAAGTGTGAATTTTATATTAGATAATGTATTGAGTGTGTTGTGAAAGTTGTGTAATTCTTCGAGAGTACCAGTCCAAAGTATGATAATGTCATCAACATATCTTTTCCAGAACAATATATTTTCTTTATGTGAAGTTTGCATAATTTTTGATTCTAAATTATCGATATAAATATTTGCTAGTAAACCACTGATTGGGCTGCCCATGGGAAGACCGTTGTTTAATTTATATGTTTTGTTATTGAAATTGAAAAAATTTTGTTGTGTTACTGTATTGAATAGTTCGACTAAATTATTGATATCTGTGTCAGTGAGGTTATGGTTATCGTTTAATTGAAGGTTATTTTGTAAGTGGGTTTTAAGTAGGTCAAGGGTTTCGGAAGTTGGTATATTGGTATATAGATTTACGATGTCGAATGAGGCTATTATAAAATTTTTGTTATTATTTATTAAAGTGTTATTTAAATTTGTAATTAAATCTTTTGAATTTTGTATTGAAAATTCGGATGAGTATTTTAGTTCTTTAATAAGAATATTGTTTAGTGATTTAGCTAGTTTATGGGCGGGTGATTGGATAGATGATGTGATTGGACGTATGGATTTGTCTGGTTTATGGAGTTTTATTAAACTATATAGGATTGGGGTGTGTGGATTTGGTTCAAGAATTTGGTATGGTTTTGTATTGAATTTTTGAAGGGTTTCCGTGCAGCTGTTCACAATCTTGCGGATTGATTTATTATAATTATTTAATGGATTTTTTTGAAGAGGAGTAATGTTATTTTCTGTAAAAAATTGTTCAGTTTTTTGTATGTATTGGGTGGAATCTAATATAACAATACCGGCATTTTTATCTGCTTTTGTGAGAGTTAAATTGTTGTTTGTAATTTTTTGTTTTATAGATTTTATAGTTTTTGAAAAATGTTTTTGTTTCTTATTTTGTTTATGATTGTTGCATTCACCTACCTTGTAATTTTGTAGTATTTGTGTGATGTTGTTTTTAAGTTCTTGTTTTTTGGGGTGATATTTGATTTGGGCTTCTATTGAAATGGCGGTTGTAGGGATATCTTCTGGTTTTTGCGGGGTTGGTGCAAATTTGTATCCTAGGTTAAGAATTCGTTCTTCTGCTGGTGTGAATGTTGTTGTTGATAGGTTGGTTATTCTTGGTGGAAAAATATGTCGGTCTGTCGGTTGTGTATTGTTATTGATATTTGACTGTGGTTGTTGTGTAGTTACTCTATTTCTATTTGTTTGAGCGATTAGTTGGTCTAGTTTACATTTTCGTTTTTTGTCTGATTCTAAATTTTTGTAGTATATTTCTTCTTGTAGGTTTTCTATTAGATTTTCGTATTCTAATGTGTGTAAAAATTGTAGTAAATGTCTATGTAGAAATTTTAGTTTTGTGTCGATGGTTGTAGCTATTTTTTCCTGTCTTCTAATTTCTATATTAAGTACTTTTTGATAAATCTTGTCCCTCTGGTTGTGTTCAATATTGTGTTTCATTTTAAATTTTAGAAATTTCGGAATAGCTTTATGTTTTTTGGCGGTGTGTAGAAAATTTATATGTTCTTGGCTGTTGTGTCTCTTCTGTAGTGTGTACTTAAGCTGTTGGAGTTTGTTGGATATCTCCATGTCTTCTATGATTCGTATAAATGACTCCATTTTCAGACTTTAATTATATATAATGTAAAATAAGATTTAGTAGAAAATCTGATGGTTTTATGAAATAAGGATTAGTTTATTTTCATAAAAAAGTTTTATTATTGGCAATCGATTTCGTCGCAACGGACATCATCAGGCCACAGCTGTAATACAATATATTTCTTGTAGAAAAAACATATAAAATTTTTTACATATGAAAATTATATAGCATTATTTAAATGGTTGGGATAAATTTAGAAAATTATTTTAGTTTGTATTATAAAAATATAAATGTAGATAAATATATGGTTATTAATAATAATGAATGATAAAATGTTAGAAAATAGAAGACAGGTTTATGAGATGATTAAAATGGATTTCAAAAAAGTTTTTTGTAAGGTTAGGTGAGTGAAACAATCATAAACTTTAAATGTATTTATATAAAATTGAAAAAAACTTACCGTCAATTAAGTAATTAAACAGAAGTATATAGTATTTTCATTTTGAAAATTTTTAAAAATTTTAAAAATATGAAAAAATATGAAAGGTGTTGAAAACGTGTGTTTTCACAACCAGAGGAACAAGATTTATGAACAGCTGAGCGGAAACCGGAATTAGATTTTAGTGTTATTTATTGTGTTAAATAGTTTTTAATTTATTTAAATGGCGCGAGATTTTTGAAAATATATTGTTCTGGAAAATCTATGACTTCGTTTAAGAGCGGTTTGTTGTCTTTAATATGTTTTAAGATTTCGTATTTTTCGAGTATAATTAATTTATGAAAGTCTGTTTCTGAATGTAATAGTTTTATGTTATTAAGAGTGATAGTATGGTTTGTATTGAATATGTGAGTGTTAACTGCCGAAGGAGGATTATGTTTTATATGTTCTTGGAATCTAGTTTTTAAATTTCTGGTTGTAAGACCTATGTATGAAAATTCACAGTTACTGCATTCTATTTTGTATATTCCACTTTTTTCTAAATAGTTGGTTTTCGGTGTGTTATTTTTAAGGATATTGTATAGATTTGGTTGTGATTTAGAAGTAAGTGTTATGTTATGTTGTTCGATTGGTTGTTTTAAAGAAGTATGTAGTTTTTTGTGGTATGGGAGTGATATGTAGTTTCTTTTTTGTGTAATATGTTTGTAAATTTTGTTATTTATTAACTGTTTATGTTTTATGTTACGGAAAATTTTTGTTATGTATGTTATTGGGAAGTTGTTGTTTAATCCTATTGTTGTAATTGTATTAAATTCTTTTTGAAAATCTGGTTTTGATAGTGGTGTATGTAAAAGTCTATTAAAAAGAAAATTGAAAGCTGTATTTTTAATTTGAGGATTATGGTATGAATTGTATGGTATGATTATATCTGTAGAGGTGGGTTTTCTATATATATTGTATGTTATACTGTTATTGTTATGTTTGTTTAAAGTTAAGTCAAGGAAATTAAGATGATTTTGTTGTTCTATTTCAAGTGTGAATTTTATATTAGATAATGTATTGAGTGTGTTGTGAAAGTTGTGTAATTCTTCGAGAGTACCAGTCCAAAGTATGATAATGTCATCAACATATCTTTTCCAGAACAATATATTTTCTTTATGTGAAGTTTGCATAATTTTTGATTCTAAATTATCGATATAAATATTTGCTAGTAAACCACTGATTGGGCTGCCCATGGGAAGACCGTTGTTTAATTTATATGTTTTGTTATTGAAATTGAAAAAATTTTGTTGTGTTACTGTATTGAATAGTTCGACTAAATTATTGATATCTGTGTCAGTGAGGTTATGGTTATCGTTTAATTGAAGGTTATTTTGTAAGTGGGTTTTAAGTAGGTCAAGGGTTTCGGAAGTTGGTATATTGGTATATAGATTTACGATGTCGAATGAGGCTATTATAAAATTTTTGTTATTATTTATTAAAGTGTTATTTAAATTTGTAATTAAATCTTTTGAATTTTGTATTGAAAATTCGGATGAGTATTTTAGTTCTTTAATAAGAATATTGTTTAGTGATTTAGCTAGTTTATGGGCGGGTGATTGGATAGATGATGTGATTGGACGTATGGATTTGTCTGGTTTATGGAGTTTTATTAAACTATATAGGATTGGGGTGTGTGGATTTGGTTCAAGAATTTGGTATGGTTTTGTATTGAATTTTTGAAGGGTTTCCGTGCAGCTGTTCACAATCTTGCGGATTGATTTATTATAATTATTTAATGGATTTTTTTGAAGAGGAGTAATGTTATTTTCTGTAAAAAATTGTTCAGTTTTTTGTATGTATTGGGTGGAATCTAATATAACAATACCGGCATTTTTATCTGCTTTTGTGAGAGTTAAATTGTTGTTTGTAATTTTTTGTTTTATAGATTTTATAGTTTTTGAAAAATGTTTTTGTTTCTTATTTTGTTTATGATTGTTGCATTCACCTACCTTGTAATTTTGTAGTATTTGTGTGATGTTGTTTTTAAGTTCTTGTTTTTTGGGGTGATATTTGATTTGGGCTTCTATTGAAATGGCGGTTGTAGGGATATCTTCTGGTTTTTGCGGGGTTGGTGCAAATTTGTATCCTAGGTTAAGAATTCGTTCTTCTGCTGGTGTGAATGTTGTTGTTGATAGGTTGGTTATTCTTGGTGGAAAAATATGTCGGTCTGTCGGTTGTGTATTGTTATTGATATTTGACTGTGGTTGTTGTGTAGTTACTCTATTTCTATTTGTTTGAGCGATTAGTTGGTCTAGTTTACATTTTCGTTTTTTGTCTGATTCTAAATTTTTGTAGTATATTTCTTCTTGTAGGTTTTCTATTAGATTTTCGTATTCTAATGTGTGTAAAAATTGTAGTAAATGTCTATGTAGAAATTTTAGTTTTGTGTCGATGGTTGTAGCTATTTTTTCCTGTCTTCTAATTTCTATATTAAGTACTTTTTGATAAATCTTGTCCCTCTGGTTGTGTTCAATATTGTGTTTCATTTTAAATTTTAGAAATTTCGGAATAGCTTTATGTTTTTTGGCGGTGTGTAGAAAATTTATATGTTCTTGGCTGTTGTGTCTCTTCTGTAGTGTGTACTTAAGCTGTTGGAGTTTGTTGGATATCTCCATGTCTTCTATGATTCGTATAAATGACTCCATTTTCAGACTTTAATTATATATAATGTAAAATAAGATTTAGTAGAAAATCTGATGGTTTTATGAAATAAGGATTAGTTTATTTTCATAAAAAAGTTTTATTATTGGCAATCGATTTCGTCGCAACGGACATCATCAGGCCACAGCTGTAATACAATATATTTCTTGTAGAAAAAACATATAAAATTTTTTACATATGAAAATTATATAGCATTATTTAAATGGTTGGGATAAATTTAGAAAATTATTTTAGTTTGTATTATAAAAATATAAATGTAGATAAATATATGGTTATTAATAATAATGAATGATAAAATGTTAGAAAATAGAAGACAGGTTTATGAGATGATTAAAATGGATTTCAAAAAAGTTTTTTGTAAGGTTAGGTGAGTGAAACAATCATAAACTTTAAATGTATTTATATAAAATTGAAAAAAACTTACCGTCAATTAAGTAATTAAACAGAAGTATATAGTATTTTCATTTTGAAAATTTTTAAAAATTTTAAAAATATGAAAAAATATGAAAGGTGTTGAAAACGTGTGTTTTCACAACCAGAGGAACAAGATTTATGAACAGCTGAGCGGAAACCGGAATTAGATTTTAGTGTTATTTATTGTGTTAAATAGTTTTTAATTTATTTAAATGGCGCGAGATTTTTGAAAATATATTGTTCTGGAAAATCTATGACTTCGTTTAAGAGCGGTTTGTTGTCTTTAATATGTTTTAAGATTTCGTATTTTTCGAGTATAATTAATTTATGAAAGTCTGTTTCTGAATGTAATAGTTTTATGTTATTAAGAGTGATAGTATGGTTTGTATTGAATATGTGAGTGTTAACTGCCGAAGGAGGATTATGTTTTATATGTTCTTGGAATCTAGTTTTTAAATTTCTGGTTGTAAGACCTATGTATGAAAATTCACAGTTACTGCATTCTATTTTGTATATTCCACTTTTTTCTAAATAGTTGGTTTTCGGTGTGTTATTTTTAAGGATATTGTATAGATTTGGTTGTGATTTAGAAGTAAGTGTTATGTTATGTTGTTCGATTGGTTGTTTTAAAGAAGTATGTAGTTTTTTGTGGTATGGGAGTGATATGTAGTTTCTTTTTTGTGTAATATGTTTGTAAATTTTGTTATTTATTAACTGTTTATGTTTTATGTTACGGAAAATTTTTGTTATGTATGTTATTGGGAAGTTGTTGTTTAATCCTATTGTTGTAATTGTATTAAATTCTTTTTGAAAATCTGGTTTTGATAGTGGTGTATGTAAAAGTCTATTAAAAAGAAAATTGAAAGCTGTATTTTTAATTTGAGGATTATGGTATGAATTGTATGGTATGATTATATCTGTAGAGGTGGGTTTTCTATATATATTGTATGTTATACTGTTATTGTTATGTTTGTTTAAAGTTAAGTCAAGGAAATTAAGATGATTTTGTTGTTCTATTTCAAGTGTGAATTTTATATTAGATAATGTATTGAGTGTGTTGTGAAAGTTGTGTAATTCTTCGAGAGTACCAGTCCAAAGTATGATAATGTCATCAACATATCTTTTCCAGAACAATATATTTTCTTTATGTGAAGTTTGCATAATTTTTGATTCTAAATTATCGATATAAATATTTGCTAGTAAACCACTGATTGGGCTGCCCATGGGAAGACCGTTGTTTAATTTATATGTTTTGTTATTGAAATTGAAAAAATTTTGTTGTGTTACTGTATTGAATAGTTCGACTAAATTATTGATATCTGTGTCAGTGAGGTTATGGTTATCGTTTAATTGAAGGTTATTTTGTAAGTGGGTTTTAAGTAGGTCAAGGGTTTCGGAAGTTGGTATATTGGTATATAGATTTACGATGTCGAATGAGGCTATTATAAAATTTTTGTTATTATTTATTAAAGTGTTATTTAAATTTGTAATTAAATCTTTTGAATTTTGTATTGAAAATTCGGATGAGTATTTTAGTTCTTTAATAAGAATATTGTTTAGTGATTTAGCTAGTTTATGGGCGGGTGATTGGATAGATGATGTGATTGGACGTATGGATTTGTCTGGTTTATGGAGTTTTATTAAACTATATAGGATTGGGGTGTGTGGATTTGGTTCAAGAATTTGGTATGGTTTTGTATTGAATTTTTGAAGGGTTTCCGTGCAGCTGTTCACAATCTTGCGGATTGATTTATTATAATTATTTAATGGATTTTTTTTGAAGAGGAGTAATGTTATTTTCTGTAAAAAATTGTTCAGTTTTTTGTATGTATTGGGTGGAATCTAATATAACAATACCGGCATTTTTATCTGCTTTTGTGAGAGTTAAATTGTTGTTTGTAATTTTTTGTTTTATAGATTTTATAGTTTTTGAAAAATGTTTTTGTTTCTTATTTTGTTTATGATTGTTGCATTCACCTACCTTGTAATTTTGTAGTATTTGTGTGATGTTGTTTTTAAGTTCTTGTTTTTTGGGGTGATATTTGATTTGGGCTTCTATTGAAATGGCGGTTGTAGGGATATCTTCTGGTTTTTGCGGGGTTGGTGCAAATTTGTATCCTAGGTTAAGAATTCGTTCTTCTGCTGGTGTGAATGTTGTTGTTGATAGGTTGGTTATTCTTGGTGGAAAAATATGTCGGTCTGTCGGTTGTGTATTGTTATTGATATTTGACTGTGGTTGTTGTGTAGTTACTCTATTTCTATTTGTTTGAGCGATTAGTTGGTCTAGTTTACATTTTCGTTTTTTGTCTGATTCTAAATTTTTGTAGTATATTTCTTCTTGTAGGTTTTCTATTAGATTTTCGTATTCTAATGTGTGTAAAAATTGTAGTAAATGTCTATGTAGAAATTTTAGTTTTGTGTCGATGGTTGTAGCTATTTTTTCCTGTCTTCTAATTTCTATATTAAGTACTTTTTGATAAATCTTGTCCCTCTGGTTGTGTTCAATATTGTGTTTCATTTTAAATTTTAGAAATTTCGGAATAGCTTTATGTTTTTTGGCGGTGTGTAGAAAATTTATATGTTCTTGGCTGTTGTGTCTCTTCTGTAGTGTGTACTTAAGCTGTTGGAGTTTGTTGGATATCTCCATGTCTTCTATGATTCGTATAAATGACTCCATTTTCAGACTTTAATTATATATAATGTAAAATAAGATTTAGTAGAAAATCTGATGGTTTTATGAAATAAGGATTAGTTTATTTTCATAAAAAAGTTTTATTATTGGCAATCGATTTCGTCGCAACGGACATCATCAGGCCATAGCTGTAATACAATATATTTCTTGTAGAAAAAACATATAAAATTTTTTACATATGAAAATTATATAGCATTATTTAAATGGTTGGGATAAATTTAGAAAATTATTTTAGTTTGTATTATAAAAATATAAATGTAGATAAATATATGGTTATTAATAATAATGAATGATAAAATGTTAGAAAATAGAAGACAGGTTTATGAGATGATTAAAATGGATTTCAAAAAAGTTTTTTGTAAGGTTAGGTGAGTGAAACAATCATAAACTTTAAATGTATTTATATAAAATTGAAAAAAACTTACCGTCAATTAAGTAATTAAACAGAAGTATATAGTATTTTCATTTTGAAAATTTTTAAAAATTTTAAAAATATGAAAAAATATGAAAGGTGTTGAAAACGTGTGTTTTCACAACCAGAGGAACAAGATTTATGAACAGCTGAGCGGAAACCGGAATTAGATTTTAGTGTTATTTATTGTGTTAAATAGTTTTTAATTTATTTAAATGGCGCGAGATTTTTGAAAATATATTGTTCTGGAAAATCTATGACTTCGTTTAAGAGCGGTTTGTTGTCTTTAATATGTTTTAAGATTTCGTATTTTTCGAGTATAATTAATTTATGAAAGTCTGTTTCTGAATGTAATAGTTTTATGTTATTAAGAGTGATAGTATGGTTTGTATTGAATATGTGAGTGTTAACTGCCGAAGGAGGATTATGTTTTATATGTTCTTGGAATCTAGTTTTTAAATTTCTGGTTGTAAGACCTATGTATGAAAATTCACAGTTACTGCATTCTATTTTGTATATTCCACTTTTTTCTAAATAGTTGGTTTTCGGTGTGTTATTTTTAAGGATATTGTATAGATTTGGTTGTGATTTAGAAGTAAGTGTTATGTTATGTTGTTCGATTGGTTGTTTTAAAGAAGTATGTAGTTTTTTGTGGTATGGGAGTGATATGTAGTTTCTTTTTTGTGTAATATGTTTGTAAATTTTGTTATTTATTAACTGTTTATGTTTTATGTTACGGAAAATTTTTGTTATGTATGTTATTGGGAAGTTGTTGTTTAATCCTATTGTTGTAATTGTATTAAATTCTTTTTGAAAATCTGGTTTTGATAGTGGTGTATGTAAAAGTCTATTAAAAAGAAAATTGAAAGCTGTATTTTTAATTTGAGGATTATGGTATGAATTGTATGGTATGATTATATCTGTAGAGGTGGGTTTTCTATATATATTGTATGTTATACTGTTATTGTTATGTTTGTTTAAAGTTAAGTCAAGGAAATTAAGATGATTTTGTTGTTCTATTTCAAGTGTGAATTTTATATTAGATAATGTATTGAGTGTGTTGTGAAAGTTGTGTAATTCTTCGAGAGTACCAGTCCAAAGTATGATAATGTCATCAACATATCTTTTCCAGAACAATATATTTTCTTTATGTGAAGTTTGCATAATTTTTGATTCTAAATTATCGATATAAATATTTGCTAGTAAACCACTGATTGGGCTGCCCATGGGAAGACCGTTGTTTAATTTATATGTTTTGTTATTGAAATTGAAAAAATTTTGTTGTGTTACTGTATTGAATAGTTCGACTAAATTATTGATATCTGTGTCAGTGAGGTTATGGTTATCGTTTAATTGAAGGTTATTTTGTAAGTGGGTTTTAAGTAGGTCAAGGGTTTCGGAAGTTGGTATATTGGTATATAGATTTACGATGTCGAATGAGGCTATTATAAAATTTTTGTTATTATTTATTAAAGTGTTATTTAAATTTGTAATTAAATCTTTTGAATTTTGTATTGAAAATTCGGATGAGTATTTTAGTTCTTTAATAAGAATATTGTTTAGTGATTTAGCTAGTTTATGGGCGGGTGATTGGATAGATGATGTGATTGGACGTATGGATTTGTCTGGTTTATGGAGTTTTATTAAACTATATAGGATTGGGGTGTGTGGATTTGGTTCAAGAATTTGGTATGGTTTTGTATTGAATTTTTGAAGGGTTTCCGTGCAGCTGTTCACAATCTTGCGGATTGATTTATTATAATTATTTAATGGATTTTTTTTGAAGAGGAGTAATGTTATTTTCTGTAAAAAATTGTTCAGTTTTTTGTATGTATTGGGTGGAATCTAATATAACAATACCGGCATTTTTATCTGCTTTTGTGAGAGTTAAATTGTTGTTTGTAATTTTTTGTTTTATAGATTTTATAGTTTTTGAAAAATGTTTTTGTTTCTTATTTTGTTTATGATTGTTGCATTCACCTACCTTGTAATTTTGTAGTATTTGTGTGATGTTGTTTTTAAGTTCTTGTTTTTTGGGGTGATATTTGATTTGGGCTTCTATTGAAATGGCGGTTGTAGGGATATCTTCTGGTTTTTGCGGGGTTGGTGCAAATTTGTATCCTAGGTTAAGAATTCGTTCTTCTGCTGGTGTGAATGTTGTTGTTGATAGGTTGGTTATTCTTGGTGGAAAAATATGTCGGTCTGTCGGTTGTGTATTGTTATTGATATTTGACTGTGGTTGTTGTGTAGTTACTCTATTTCTATTTGTTTGAGCGATTAGTTGGTCTAGTTTACATTTTCGTTTTTTGTCTGATTCTAAATTTTTGTAGTATATTTCTTCTTGTAGGTTTTCTATTAGATTTTCGTATTCTAATGTGTGTAAAAATTGTAGTAAATGTCTATGTAGAAATTTTAGTTTTGTGTCGATGGTTGTAGCTATTTTTTCCTGTCTTCTAATTTCTATATTAAGTACTTTTTGATAAATCTTGTCCCTCTGGTTGTGTTCAATATTGTGTTTCATTTTAAATTTTAGAAATTTCGGAATAGCTTTATGTTTTTTGGCGGTGTGTAGAAAATTTATATGTTCTTGGCTGTTGTGTCTCTTCTGTAGTGTGTACTTAAGCTGTTGGAGTTTGTTGGATATCTCCATGTCTTCTATGATTCGTATAAATGACTCCATTTTCAGACTTTAATTATATATAATGTAAAATAAGATTTAGTAGAAAATCTGATGGTTTTATGAAATAAGGATTAGTTTATTTTCATAAA